>CM042436.1:462500-545000 GCA_023631565.1 Gymnocephalus cernua
GGGGCATTCCAACAGTCTGCAGCTAAACGCTCTAACACGGGGGGCATTCCAACAGTCTGCAGCTAAATGCTCTGACACTGGGGGCATTCCAACAGTCTGCAGCTAAACGCTCTAACACGGGGGACATTCCAACAGTCTGCAGCTAAACACTCTAACGCGGGCTGCATTCCAACAGTCTGCAGCTCAGCTCTGATTGTCTCCTGTGATTGGTTCCTACAGGAAGGCTGTGATTGTTTCTTACAGGATGGCTGTGATTGGTTCCTACAGGAAGGCTGTGATTGGTTCTTACATATTGTCTTTTCCGATGAAGCTCATCAGCAGAACGTGACTCCGGAGCAGCAGAGGTTCTGGACTCGGGATCCCTGCCGTCTGCAGCCTGAAACACACATACACAGTCAGCTTCTACCTCGCTATGATCTACTCAGACATACAGGATAACATATGCTAATACATGCTAACAAGCTAATGTGCTAACACATGATAACGTGCTAACACATGATAACGTGCTAACACATGATAACGTGCTAACACATGCTGCTGTGCTGGCTCTGACCTGATGAGGTTCCTCATCTCCTTCTCGGCCCAGGTTCTCACCATCTTCCGAGGGTTTCCTTTACAGTAACCGTGACGGAACCTAAAACACAACAACAGCAGCTGATAGGATGAGATTATTGATTATTGATTAGGAGTCTGATCTTGGGTAAACAACTGTTGAAAGAGACTCTTCCTGAACATTTCCTAAACGCATTATAGACGCGGCCGTCCATCCAGACTCTTCACGGCTCTTCATATCAAAGTATTAGGGAACCATTTATAGGTCCTTCGTTATATATATGTTTTACCTTGCCATGTGTGTGTGTGTGTGTGTGTGTGTGTGTGTATCTTTGTGTCTGTGTGTGTATCTGTGTGTGTGTGTGTGTGTGTGTGTGTGTGTGTGTGTGTGTGTGTGTGTGTGTGTGTGTGTGTGTGTGTGTTACCTGAACTCTCCACTGACGTATTTGTCTCTGTCTTTGAACAGCAGGATGGACGTCTTGTAGATCTTGATGGCTCGGCTGTCTCCGGCCGCCGTGCCGGCGTGATAAACGTTGGCCTGAAACACAATCAAACGTTCATCTGTTAGACCAGGAGAAACAGTCTGTGGTTTAGATCAGTGGATTGGTGAATATGAATGAGTGAATGAATGAATATGAATGAGTTATGAATACTAATGAGTGATTCTGACCTCCTTTCCGGTGCTGATACAGCCGTTGATTTCACAGATGATTCCTCGACTCAACATCTTGAAGAGAATCATTCGGGTCCGAGGATCTAAAACCTGCAGCAGGAACACAACAATCAGCTGACGTCAACAACAATCAGCTGACGTCAACAACAATCAGCTGACGTCAACAACAATCAGCTGATCAACAACAATTAGCTGACATCAACAACAATCAGCTCACGTCAACAACAATCAGCTCACATCAACAACAATCAGCTCACATCAACAACAATCAGCTGATCAACAACAATCAGCTGATCAACAACAATCAGCTCACGTCAACAACAATCAGCTGATCAACAACAATCAGCTCACGTCAACAACAATCAGCTCACATCAACAACAATCAGCTGACGTCAACAACAATCAGCTCACATCAACAACAATCAGCTCACATCAACAACAATCAGCTCACGTCAACAACAATCAGCTGATCAACAACAATCAGGTGACGTCAACAACAATCAGCTGATCAACAACAATCAGCTGACGTCAACAACAATCAGCTGATCAACAACAATCAGCTCACATCAACAACAATCAGCTCACATCAACAACAATCAGCTGATCAACAACAATCAGCTGACGTCAACAACAATCAGCTGATCAACAACAATCAGCTGACGTCAACAACAATCAGCTGATCAACAACAATCAGCTGATCAACAACAATCAGCTCACATCAACAACAATCAGCTCACATCAACAACAATCAGCTGATCAACAACAATCAGCTGACGTCAACAACAATCAGCTGATCAACAACAATCAGCTGATCAACAACAATCAGCTGACGTCAACAACAATCAGCTGATCAACAACAATCAGCTGATCAACAACAATCAGCTCACATCAACAACAATCAGCTCACATCAACAACAATCAGCTGATCAACAACAATCAGCTGACGTCAACAACAATCAGCTGATCAACAACAATCAGCTGACGTCAACAACAATCAGCTGATCAACAACAATCAGCTGATCAACAACAATTAGCTGACATCAACAACAATCAGCTCACGTCAACAACAATCAGCTGAACAACAACAATCAGCTGATCAACAACAATTAGCTGACATCAACAACAATCAGCTCACATCAACAACAATCAGCTCACATCAACAACAATCAGCTCACATCAACAACAATCAGCTCACATCAACAACAATCAGCTGATCAACAACAATCAGCTCACGTCAACAACAATCAGCTCACATCAACAACAATCAGCTCACATCAACAACAATCAGATGACGTCAACAACAATCAGCTGATCAACAACAATCAGCTGACGTCAACAACAATCAGCTGATCAACAACAATCAGCTGACGTCAACAACAATCAGCTGATCAACAACAATCAGCTGATCAACAACAATCAGCTCACATCAACAACAATCAGCTCACGTCAACAACAATCAGCTGATCAACAACAATCAGCTGACGTCAACAACAATCAGCTGATCAACAACAATCAGCTGATCAACAACAATCAGCTGACGTCAACAACAATCAGCTGATCAACAACAATCAGCTGATCAACAACAATTAGCTGACATCAACAACAATCAGCTCACGTCAACAACAATCAGCTCACGTCAACAACAATCAGCTGATCAACAACAATCAGCTGATGTCAACAACAATCAGCTGATCAACAACAATCAGCTCACATCAACAACAATCAGCTGACGTCAACAACAATCACCTGATCAACAACAATCAGCTGACATCAACAACAATCAGCTGACGTCAACAACAATCAGCTGATCAACAACAATCAGCTGATCAACAACAATCAGCTCACATCAACAACAATCAGCTCACGTCAACAACAATCAGCTGATCAACAACAATCAGCTGACGTCAACAACAATCAGCTGATCAACAACAATCAGCTGACATCAACAACAATCAGCTCACGTCAACAACAATCAGCTGATCAACAACAATCAGCTCACATCAACAACAATCAGCTCACGTCAACAACAATCAGCTGATCAACAACAATCAGCTGACGTCAACAACAATCAGCTGATCAACAACAATCAGCTGACGTCAACAACAATCAGCTGATCAACAACAATCAGCTAATCAACAACAATCAGCTGATCAACAACAATCAGCTCACATCAACAACAATCAGCTCACATCAACAACAATCAGCTGATCAACAACAATCAGCTGACGTCAACAACAATCAGCTGATCAACAACAATCAGCTGATCAACAACAATCAGCTGACGTCAACAACAATCAGCTGATCAACAACAATCAGCTGATCAACAACAATCAGCTCACATCAACAACAATCAGCTCACATCAACAACAATCAGCTGATCAACAACAATCAGCTGACGTCAACAACAATCAGCTGATCAACAACAATCAGCTGACGTCAACAACAATCAGCTGATCAACAACAATCAGCTGACGTCAACAACAATCAGCTGATCAACAACAATCAGCTGATCAACAACAATTAGCTGACATCAACAACAATCAGCTCACGTCAACAACAATCAGCTGATCAACAACAATCAGCTGATCAACAACAATTAGCTGACATCAACAACAATCAGCTCACATCAACAACAATCAGCTCACATCAACAACAATCAGCTCACATCAACAACAATCAGCTCACATCAACAACAATCAGCTGATCAACAACAATCAGCTCACGTCAACAACAATCAGCTCACATCAACAACAATCAGCTCACATCAACAACAATCAGCTGACGTCAACAACAATCAGCTGATCAACAACAATCAGCTGACGTCAACAACAATCAGCTGATCAACAACAATCAGCTGACGTCAACAACAATCAGCTGATCAACAACAATCAGCTGATCAACAACAATCAGCTCACATCAACAACAATCAGCTCACATCAACAACAATCAGCTCACGTCAACAACAATCAGCTGATCAACAACAATCAGCTGATCAACAACAATCAGCTGACGTCAACAACAATCAGCTGATCAACAACAATCAGCTGACGTCAACAACAATCAGCTGATCAACAACAATCAGCTGATCAACAACAATTAGCTGACATCAACAACAATCAGCTCACGTCAACAACAATCAGCTCACGTCAACAACAATCAGCTGATCAACAACAATCAGCTGACGTCAACAACAATCAGCTGATCAACAACAATCAGCTGACATCAACAACAATCAGCTCACGTCAACAACAATCAGCTGATCAACAACAATCAGCTCACATCAACAACAATCAGCTGATCAACAACAATCAGCTGACATCAACAACAATCAGCTCACGTCAACAACAATCAGCTGATCAACAACAATCAGCTGACATCAACAACAATCAGCTCACGTCAACAACAATCAGCTGATCAACAACAATCAGCTGATCAACAACAATTAGCTGACGTCAACAACAATCAGCTGGTCAACAACAATCAGCTGATCAACAACAATCAGCTGACGTCAACAACAATCAGCTGGTCAACAACAATCAGCTGATCAAGAACAGCTTGACGTCAGCTGACGTCAACAACAATCAGCTTAGAGAATAACGTGTAGGAGAGAGGTGTTCAACTGACTGGGAGTTGGCCACTGGGTCTATATGGTCTGAGGTTTGAAATAATAGATGTGTTCAACTCTGATTGGATGACTTGCCAATGTATACTTTATATAACTTGTTTTTACCATTGTTGCCTGTTCATCCTTATGTAAGTGATATCCTATAAAAACGCCCATTGCAAGAGGAGAAGTTGAGTTACCTTTCGGGCTGAGTAACTTCCAAGCTCTGCAGGCTTGCACCGATGCTGAATAAACCTTATTAATAATCAAGCGGCATCTGCAATCATGTCTTCAACCACACACCATCATCATTATCCTCATCTACAACGCTACTCTTGACACTACAGTATCAAAACACTGAGCACGAGCTGAATACCTGGGGTCCGTTTAGGTAGGAGGTTCAACAAACTCTGAGTCTGAGCCTGACCTCTGAGTTGATTGAGCCTGAGATGGGAAACTCTGAGTTTTCGGTTTCACAACAGCTGATTCGAGTTGGTTCAATCAACTCGGAGTAGGTTGACTCAGGTTTACGCGCGTGCACCAAAGACAGCATGAATGGAGCCATGATACTACGATTCACCATGGCAACAACCACAAACAAACGGGTCGGCGGACATACTCATGCGCACATACAGCAAGTTTAAACATGTATTTAATTAAAAAAGCAACACAGCGGCTGCTGCAAAAGAGAGAGAAATTGTTTTGGAGAAAATTGCTGCTAGAGTAAATGCGTATATTCCAATATTATGTATATCATATTTAATCATAAGTATAGCTAATATTACTGAAAATCTATTTCATTTAGGTGCAATACTGCGGGCGAAAAAGTCCTAGGCTACTAATCCCATTCTGAGGCTGCAGCACCATCATTAACAGAATTATAATTCATAATCTTTCATTTCAAAGGGTTTACATCATTCACCTGCAATCCTGTGGAACTCCTTTTTAATGTCTCTGACTGGTCTGTGTCCAGGGACACTACACATGTTTAAACTCTTTACTTTCACTGACCCGTATAGACACTCACGCTCAAAGTGCACGCTGCTTAAACTTTTTATAAATTTGACGCATTAAATCTTCTAAATATATGGTCATGCAGCACATCGGTTGAAAGCTTAGACTGTCAGGATTTAATTAAGCCCAAACACAAAGCATGAGATGATGTATAGCAGTTATACAACGTTTCAGAGCGATCTCTTCTGACGGCGCTTTATTAAAATGCTCCGCGTCACCAACGTTGTAGAGACAACTGTAATGCAACACAAAGAATGTGCTGGGATGTAGAGCATGTCCACGATGGGTGACGTTAATGATATGAGGACGGATAAGGTTATGTAGCTTACATAACTGATAGACTGGGAAGAAAAACCATACCGCTCAAATAGGAAGTTATCTGGAAATTAAAATGCGTCAATATCATCTCCCGACATATGTTTAACTCCCTGCCATACAGCGTCTTCATCAACGGATCGTCGATAAAAGGAAATGTCATGTTTTGAGAAAAAACAATGTTTTAAAGTCTGCCTAACAGTTAATAAACCAACAATGTTTTATTTTATTCATGCCGATATAACAAACTGCTGAAATGCTCCTGATCCAGACTGAATGAATGAATGAGGAAATGAATGACTGAATGAATGAATGAGGAAATGAAGAGCTCTGTGTCAGAGGGAGGAGCGTTAATTCTCTTCATACATCCATGGGGAGGAGTCTGAGAGAAACTCGAGGTTTCTGGAAGAAAACCTGCTCCCGACCAGGTTAGGTTCATAGGCTCAGTTACCATAGTAACTGACTCTGAGGTTAAGTTACCATAGTAACTGACTCTGAGGTTACCTCTCTTTCTGAAACGGAAAACTCAGAGTTTCCCTCATCTCAGGCTTAACAAACTCAGAGTTTCCACTAATCCTCCTACCTGAAACGGACCTCTGATCAACAACAATCAGCTGACGTCAACAACAATCAGCTGATGTCAACAACAATCAGCTGATCAACAACAATCAGCTGATCAACAACAATCAGCTGATCAAGAACAGCTTGACGTCAGCTGACGTCAACAACGGTTCAGTTTATAATTCCTGTCAGGCCTTTTCAAAATAAAAGCGTCTCACCTGTTCCACTGTGGCGCGGTCCGACTTATCCTTCACTCTGAACCTGCAGGGAACAGCCAATCACAGTCAGTTAGTCAGGGACAACCCTGTGATGTCACAGCGTCAACACTGAGGCGAGGTCACACGTACGTGTCGGCGTCTTTCTGTTTCTGCATCGACTTCACTTTGTTGATCACCGAGTCAGCGTAGTTCAGCTTATCTGGAACAGAAACACTGTTTCATCATCTGTGTGTGTGTCTGTGTGTGTCTGTGTGCGTGCGCGTGTATGTGTCTGTGTATGAGTTTGTTTGTGTGTGTGTGTCTGTGTGTCTGTGTGCGTGCGCGTGTATGTGTCTGTGTCTGTGTGTGAGTGTGTTTGTGTGTGTGTGTCTGTGTGCGCGTGTATGTGTATGTGTATGTGTGTGAGTGTGTTTGTGTGTGTGTGTGTCTGTGTGCGTGCGCGTGTATGTGTCTGTGTGTGAGTGTGTTTGTGTTTGTGTGTGTGTGTGTGTGTGTGCGTGTGTGTTACCCAGGTTGATCTTGTGTTCATACTTCCTCAGAGATTTGTCCGATGGAGCTGACGGCAGCATCTTATTGGACGGATTCTGTCTGTTGGACTGAAAACAAACAGAACAGAACCCGTCAGCCAATCAGAATCATTCCTTCAGTTTCTACAAGGGCTGCCCCCTCTTAGTCGATTAGTCGACTAATCGGTCGTTTTGGTTTTAGTCAACTTTCTTTAGTTGATAAGTAATTTTTATGCTTATTCATGCTTAATTACTCATTTCCAAGCAACTTATGAGAACATTTCTGGTGAACACGAGATTTAAAGTGGTGCTTTTGCAGGATTAATTTCGGAGAAACTCAGTTTTAATTAACTCCATTTATATTGCACTTTTCTAGTCTAAACCAGAAAAGAGAAAGAGAACAGCTCTGTCGATTAAATCAACTAATCGATTAGTCATATAATCATATAAATCATATAAGTGTTAGTCGACTAAGAAGTTCTTTAGTCGAGGACGGCCCTAGTTTCTACCTGTAATGGTAGAAGCTGTAGACACAGAAACAAACATTCATTCATTGTCTGATAACCAATCAGAGGGCTCGGTGAGTCACCTGACAGCTCAGAGTGTTGTAGCGTTTGGTCAGATCTCCGGCTGAACGCCACGCCCACTCCTCATCATCATCATCATCTTCATCGTCATCATAATACTCCTCTTCCTCTTCTTCTTCTTCCTGTCGGTCTGATGGCGGCTGCAGAGCGACATCATCACTGATCCGACTCTCTGATTGGACGCTGCAGAGAGAAACATCATCACTACGCATTCCTGGGTTAAATATATGTGATATCAGAAATATATCTTTTAGTACGTGTTAGGATACACTGAGGATCATCAGCTGCCCCCCCCCTCCACTCCCCGAGTCTGTCTGTCTGTCTCCCTCTCTGCCTGTCTCTAATAATAATAACAATAATAATAATAATAACGGTCAGAAACTACAGACCTAAACCAGCTGCAGCCCGAGTAAACAGCAGGGTTAGTAGTAAACAACAACAACAACAACGTGTCTCACCTGTTCTCCTCTACGTCATCAAACTGTCCAGGTACACAGCCGACCGCCGACATGACGTCACACACCGACAGAGACCGACACTAATCCTCGAAAACACAGAACTAAAACCCGGTCCGAACCGAGCCAAACCGAGCTAAACCGATCCAAACAGATCCTCGAGCCTCCTTACCATAGACCTATACAATAGCTCCTTGCTCCTTACACGGCAACGTGCAGTCTTGACTTCCGGGTCAGAACGCGTCACTACGGTGAGAGAGAGGACGGAGTTTTTTTTGGCGAACTGCTGCTCAGCGCGGCCGTCCTTTCAACATAAAACACTTTCACTAACAGATTTTGTACTGATTTTATTTATCTTGATAAATAAACAAATACATGAAAATAAGTCAAAAGAAGTTTCTAAATGGAGAAAGAAATGTTGTGAAACTAACTGTATTTAAGAAAAGCCCTTTAGCTGTTTTTTTATCTTGTATTTGTTTTTTATGTTTCTCCTTTCCTTTCTTATTTATTTTATTTGGTTTCATACGTTTTCATTACTTTCTGTAAGCACCTGATCCTTTATAATATAATGTTGACCCATGTTGTTTGTATATGAATTGTTTCAAATGAAAATAAAAAATGTTCCCCTCGATGCTTTTATGTTGAAAACCTGTGACAGGAAGTATGTTGTAGCGTGTTAGCTTGTTAGCTCCTCCAGGGCTACAGCGGCGTGTTTCTGTGTTCGAAGCCGTCTCTGGTTGCACTAAAGGAGGGTTAAAGTGTGAAAGATGTCCGCGGATCTGGAGCGGACTCCCCGGAACCTGCTGGTCTCGGAACGGTCCAGTTTCCTGGACCAGAAGAACCGGATCAGCTCTCAGCTGGACCAGCTGCACTTCAACTACAAGGTAACGAGTCAGATTACTTTAGTAAAATTACTAATACAACACTGTATAAATACTCTGTTACAGTCCTGTTAAGTCCTGCAGTGAAGACGTTACTTGTGTGTGTGTGTGTCTGTGTTTCTGTGTGTGTGTGTGTCTCTGTGTTTCTCTGTGTGTGTGTGTCTGTGTGTGTGTGTGTGTAGGAATCTTAACGTGTAAAGTAACTAGTAACTAAAGCTGTAACAGATGAATGTAGTGGAGTAAAAAGTACAATATTTCTCTCTGAAATATAGCGGAGTAGAAGTAGAAAGTGGCATGAAAAGAAAAAACTCAAGTAAAGTACAAGTACCTCAACATCTGGACTGAAGTGCAAGTACTGGAGTAAATGTACTTAGTTACATTCCAACCCAGTAGATGACTGCGTCCTGTCTGCAGACTAACGGACCCAGTCAGCTGTTTTTTTTTAAACTATATTTTCCAGTAAGAACATGTCAGAAATATAAGGTAAATATTGTTATTGCTGCTGCTGCTGTTGCAGGTGTGCGTGCTGCTACCTGAGTGTAGCTCCGCCCCCTCTCACCTGGACTCCGCCCTCAACACCTTCAGCTCTTTCTACCTGATCAGGAAGCTGCCGGTCTACGAGCTGCTGGACAAACACTTCCTGGAGACCGTACGCCATGGTACCACACACACACACACACACACACACACACACACACACACACACACACACACACACACACACACACACACACACACACACACACACACACACACACACACACACACACACACACACACACACACACACACACACACACACACACACACACACACACACACACACACACACACACACTCTATACATTTGTGTGTCTGCAGGCGGAGTGTCTGGTCTGTCCTACAGGACCCGGCTGGATGAAGATAACTGTGTTGCTCTGATGCCAAACGGTAAACACTCGCTCAACGCCAACGTAACAGAATAATACTACATGTACTACATCAAACAACAGATCTCATCTGTGAAACATTACATCTAAATATGTACATTTAACTAACCTGTCTGTCTGTCTGTCTGCAGGCCGCCTGTCTCTCTCTCTGGATAAAGACTCGTTTGAGTTGTTGGGAGTTGAAGGGAAACCGTCAAGATTTAACCACAGAACAAAGAGCAGATTCGGTCTCAACATCTTATAATCAAGTACAATATAATATATATATATATATATATATATATATATATATATATATATATATATATATATATATATATGTGTGTATATATGTGTATATATGTGTATGTATACTGTATATGTGTAGAAAAGCCTAACATGTAACTGTCATATGATAACATGCTGTTGTGTTGTATGTATATATATTGTAGTGGTGTGTATAGATTTGACTGACAGCAGCATGGCTCCAGGGGGGCGGGGCTACCAGAGACTCGTCACCGGTCTGACATCACGACTTCCTCTCAAGACCGACTTCCTGATGTCACTTCCTGCCGGTGAGACCAGAGTGACATCACACAGCTATAAGTTATGAAGTTATGAGTTCAATAACAGATATTACTAACTACTAATACATCATATATTACCCATAACCCCCGTGTGTGTCTGTGTGTGTGTGTGTGTGTGTGTGTCCTATAGGGGGCGGAGCCTCGGTGCAGGCGCTCCTGTCTCGCTACGACTGGTCAGAGCACAGACCTGAGGTCAGCAGCTGCAGCCTGACAGACCTGCTCTGCCCCGCCCCCCTGACCTCTGACCCCCATCGCCTGCTGGAGTGGCTGGGAGCCGTGCACGCTGGCGTCAGTTGGTCATCTGGAAATATGTAAAGAAAAGTTTAAAAACAGACAGACAAGTTTTATAGACATATTTCATATATAGACTATAGACTATCCATAGACTCTATGATCATCCATCCCATAATAACCAACTCCTGCTGACTCCTCTGTGGTTGCAGTGAGAACTCATCCAGCAGCTTCCTGTCCTCGCTGGTTTGTCCCGAGCCCAAAGTGATGCTGAGTCATGCTCTGAGAGTCTCCGTCTGCGGACTGCTGAGTCATCAAGACGTCCAGAGACTTATCCAGGAGATCAGGTTAGAGACACACACACACACACACACACACACACACACACACCAGGGTGTACCTGTCTCTCTCTGTCCTCAGGGTTTACCTGTCTCTCTCCCCCCCCCCAGGGTGTACCTCTCTGTCCTCAGGGTTTACCTGTCTCTCTCTCTCTTCTTTCTCCCCAGGGTTTACCTGTCTGTCTCCCCGCCGGCGTCCTGGGCGTCTGTGACGCTTCACGGTTTCGTGGACAGCCCCGTATCGTGGGGCGGCGAGGAGCACGGCGTCCTGAGAGGAGGAGACAACTTTCTCAGTCTGATGATGTACCCCGATCAGAGCTACCTGCTGTACCTGGCGGCAGGGGCGCACGACACCTGTCCTCCCTGATACACCTGTCCTCCATGATACACCTGTCCTCCCTGATACACCTGTCCTCCATGATACACCTGTCCTCCCCGATACACCTGTCCTCCATTAAACACCTGTCCTCCCTGATACACCTGTCCTCCATGATACACCTGTCCTCCCTGATACACCTGTCCTCCATGATACACCTGTCCTCCCCGATACACCTGTCCTCCATTAAACACCTGTCCTCCCTGATACACCTGTCCTCCCCGATACACCTGTCCTCCATGATACACCTGTCCTCCCCGATACACCTGTCCTCCCCGATACACCTGTCCTCCCCGATACACCTGTCCTCCCCGATACACCTGTCCTCCCCGATACCTGTCCTCCATGAAACACCTGTCCACCTCAATACACCTGTGTATTGTAAATAATGTTAAAATATATAATTAAAATAATTGAGTAGTAGTACAATACAAATGGAGCAAAAAACGCTTTAAGTTTAGAAACATCGAGTCACACACACACGTAAGTGTAAAAGAAGCGTGACTAATTTATCTGGGTGTGTTCCCCTTTACATATTTCTACCGTTTGGTTTTTTGATGTTATTTAGTTTTTATATTACAGAAACATATTTTGGGAGAAGTTCTTTGTGAAGTTATTTTCATGTTTGACAATAAAGTTGATTAAAAACATCTGAACGTCCGTCTGTTTTCACCTCCAACTGAAATCCTTTTATTAAGAATCACAAACTCAAGTTCATTCCCACCATGTCCCATGATGCACTGCAGGGTGTGTGTCTCTCTGCCTGTCTATACTTTGACTATCACTTTTTATAGACATACTATACTGTGACAGACAGGCAGACAGTCTTGATGTAGTTTCAGATGAAAACTCAATGATACTGAAATATATGAGATGTTTAATTTTACACACAATTCATTATTAACTTCCTGTTCAGATGCATAATCACATGAATCACAAGCCACGCCCACTTACTGTCAATATTTTCCCAGAATTCATAGCTACGGCTACCCCACTTGGACATAGTTATGCATGTATTATCTGCTCTAACATTTCCTACGTTTAGACACAGATATATGGAGATAATGGTCCAACATGATGAGAATAAGAGACGCTAAACTACAAAGACACACATAATGTATGGAGAAAATGCTTTTTTGTAAACTGTAAATAGTCACATGTTCCTGAGGAAGGACTAACATCCCCGCCAGAGCTGCACGCCATAGTCTTACACTAACGGAGAGAAAACTCTGCCGACAGGCGGCTACGGCTGTTATGGAGACGTATTACATCTCGCACACGTGCAGAAACTACGCTCAAGTCGGCGTCTCTTCGGTGTGTTCTGAGGAACTTTTTGGACCAACTCGGGGAGACTGATCAGTCCGACTGGCTTTACTGCCGCCGGTCGGCCGTCCGGTTGGTGGTCAGAGACTTTAGATGTTTTTGGGGTCGTGGTGACTGTGATCCGGTACAGCTAGGGCTTTAAATTGACACCTGCCAACCCTCCAAATGTGGGTCCAAATGAACTTTGGCAGGTAACATTTTAACGTTAGTCTGTCTAGTGATGAATGAAGCTGATAACTCTGTATCTGTCTGAATCGGCCGGCTGTGGAAACAATGCAACAAGTCAGAAATTTTTGCGGTTTTGTGTGTTTGGCTTGGAAACGTTATCTTTATCTGGCAACACTGCCGTAGTACTAAGCCTACATATCCCATGAGCACTCTCTGTGTGTGTGTGTGTGTGTGTGTGTGTGTGTGTGTGTGTGTGTGTGTGTGTGTGTGTGTGTGTGTGTGTGTGTGTGTGTGTGTGTGTGTGTGTGTGTGTGTGTGTGTGTGTGTGTCTCTGTGTGTGTGTGCGTGTAGTACTAATCCTACATATCCCATGACGTGTCATACTACAGTCTGCTACGTGCTTAGCGTGCCGTAGCGATTACGAGCTACGCTGAAACGCAGAAGACGAACAGAACGGTGCCAAACAAATACGATTAGCTGAAATCAAAGTCAAGTTTAGTTAAAAACTAACGTGGCTAGTGGAGAATCTGATTGGCTGGCAAAAATCGACTAGCCGTGTCAGCTGGTACAGCTCAGTCCCTGAACGCACCGCCAGATGAAGGTGCTTTCAGGGACCATCAGCGTTTCTTTAGTTTGTCCGAGTGGTGTAGCCGTAGCTCACTGTCAGAGACGCTCGCCGCTCTGCACATGCTCACACCGTGTCTTCACACCCACAATCCTTCTCACATTTACCCACAATGCATCTGTGTGGAGTCTCTGAGTCTGAACGTATTCAGTTTGTCCTGATGGGAGTCAGGAAGCTGGAGGTCAGCGTCGGTAGCTCATTTCTTGTTTACTCCTCCCTCCACTTCCTGTTTACTCCTTGGTGAAGAGATTCATCAGACAGGTCAAAGGTCACCTTTTAAAGGAACAGTCCAACATTTAGGAAATCCTCTCGTTCTCTGAGTGTCAACGACTGTTAGCCTAGCTTAGCACAAACACTGGAGGCAGGGAGAATCTGTTAGCCTAGCTTAGCACAAAGACTGGAGGCAGAAGGGAAACTGTTAGCCTAGCTTAGCACAAAAACGGGAGGCAGAGGGAAATTGTTAGCCTAGCTTAGCACAAAGACTGGAGGCAGATGGAAACTGTTAGCCTAGCTTAGCACAAAGACTAGAGGCAGATGGAAATTGTTAGCCTAGCTTAGCACAAAGACTAGAGGCAGATGGAAACTGTTAGCCTCTCCGTCTGATGAGCTGTTTAAAGTCTCTGAAGGTATGTTCAGGGTCCGTTCAGACTGCCAGAGATCTCAGCAGCCTGTGATAATTAATCCTGTGTCTCGCCACAGAGAACGAGAGGATTTACAGAAACCTTCGGCTGAAATTATAACTTAAATGTTCACAAAGAAAAGGAGGAAACATTCCGGGTTTTCTTTCCAGCTCAGAAATGTGCTGAGTCACTGCTCAGAATGTGCTGAGTCCTATTTCCTGGTCCTAGCAGAGCTCGGTTCCCCGCTGCAGGTACTGCAGGATGGCGTCGGTTCCCTGCGAAGAGCCCCACACTCTCTTCAGGGATTCACACTCGCGCTCGTTGGCTTGCTCCAGAGCACTGCGGCTGGTGTTCCTCATCAGAGCTTTGGACTCCCGCAGAACCTGCAGAACAGGAAGTGTAACCACCGTCATCATCACCATGAGTGGCTGGTGTGTGTGTGTGTGTGTGTGTGTGTGTGTGTGTGTGTGTGTGTGTGTGTGTGATGTACTGACCAGAGAGTCGACCGCCACCAGCTCTTTGACTCGCAGCATCACTTCCTGTGTGAAGGTTCCGGGCCAGAGGACCTGAGACACCAGACCTTTAGAGCCCGCCTCCTGAGCAGTCAACTTCCTGCCGCTCAGCAGCAGCTCGTTGGCCTGAAAAACACACACACACACACACACACACACACACACACACACACACACACACACACACACACACACACACACACACACACACACACACACACAATTAACTCAGAAACGACGAGGCATCAAGAAGGCGACAAAAAGGCATCAAATAGGCGACCATAAGGCTCATTTGAAATCTGCTGAAGGCATTCAGAATATGTGTGCTACCCAAATAATGACTAAAAGTAAGTCTTTGAGAACGGGTTTCTCCAGCCAGGTGGAGCATTAGACCAGGGGCTCATCTCCTGTTCCCAGAATGCATCACTAACTAACTACGACTGGTTAACTTTCTAAAGCGGAGAAATCTCTGGTTTGCTGAGAGTCGGTCGGGACTCTGACATCAACACACTGGCAGACGCAGGTGACAGAGAGACGGAGGAGAGCAGGGAAGGAAATATGCTGCTGAACGAATACGCTGCATGTTTTAAATAGCGGTAAAACAAAATTAATAAAGTGCGGCGGGCGGTGATGATTGTGAGGCGCACCGCCGCACATTAGTCTATGTGGGAAACACTGTTACTGACTGTTTATTCAGTTAAACATTCATTTAGAACTGTTTTACAGTCAGTAGGCTGTAAACATCCGCGCTAAAATATCAAGGTGAAAGTCATCATAGCTGCGTAGTCGCCTATAGACCAGCTCCCAACACAACTAGAGAAGAGATTAACGGAGATATTTTTTTTATCGCCCGATAAGAGTCTCACGTTAACGCAGCACGTTAACGCCGATAACGGCCCACCACTAATATATATATATATATATATATATATATATATATATATATATATATATATATATATATATATATATATTATATATATATATATATATGGAATATAAGTATACGTGATATCTCAGTGTGACTGACCGATGCGAGGCCCATGATGCGGGGGAAGGTGAAGGACGAGCAGGCGTCCGGCGTCTGGCCGTATGACGCGTACGGCGTCTGGAACCAAGCCTTCTCATTGGCCCACACCACGTCACACAGCGGCAGGAGGGCGGCGCCGAGGCCGAGCGCTGGGCCGTTCACCGCCGCCACGATCGGCTTCCTGAACTGGATGAAGGAGTTCACAAACGTCCTGGGGGAGAGATTTACATTTTATACTACATACATATACATATGTACATGTAGTAGCCGTGTTGTCCCTGCTTAGTTACCTGATGGTTTCGGCCATCTTGATGCTCTCCTTCTTCCTGTCGTCCGTCAGCCGTCTGATGAAGTACAGGAAGTCCAGTCCGCAGCAGAACACGCTGCCGACGGCACCGAGCAGCACCAGCTTGCTGTCGTCTGACGCCGCCGTCGCCATGGCACTCTGGATCTCCTTCATCACCTGAGGTGGGGGAGGGAGGAGTCTAGTATGTAGGGGCGTGGCCTCAGGTTAGGTCAGAGGGCCTTATTGTAACGATGTAAGGTCACGGCGTGAAGCGCCTGGTGCAGGTGTGTTTAGGGTGTGTCCTAATCCACTGTTGCTAGTTTGACAGCGGTACAAAGTGTCCGTGTGCCGGGCGCATGGTTTTAAAGGGTTGTACTTAGTGTCTTCATTAATCAGAGGTGTGTTTTGGGCGTAACATGCAATCAACCAATCAGAGAGTCATCTCCCATTCCCTTTAAAAGCCAGGCGTGTTTGGACCTTGGAGCATTGCTGTTATGATGGAGGATTTGCACCCAGGGCTCGACAGTGCGACCAATTTGGTCGCACATGCGCCCGAATTTTGTAAGGGTGCGACTAACAGTTTTACTAGGTCGCACCGGTGCACCTCCGCGCAGCCCCGCCCCCATTCACACACACGGCCACCGTGCAACATGAAGAGACACGGCATCGGTCCACACTGCGACATTTGTCTACAGGTTTAATTGTTATTAACACAGCTCTATATTGTTAAGCATGAGAGGGAAACCTTTATTTGTACCAGTGTTTCCGCTGCTAACTCTGTTACTGCGGCCGCCGCACGGCGAAAAACACGAAATTATTGAATGCAACTAACTTCAGACGCAGCCTGCTGGACCTGGGCGAGAGACGCGGCCAGAATATCATAATTCATAAAAATGCAGCGCAGTGACGATACAGACATTTCATATACAACCCCAAATCAGAAAAAGTTGGGACAGTATGGAAAACACAAATAAAAAAAGAAAGTAGTGATTTCTAAATGTACTTTGACTTGTATTTCATTGCAGACAATGTGAACACAAAATATTTCATGTTTTGTCTGGTCAACTTAATTTCATTTGTAATTAAAGCTGCAAGCAGCGATGGACGGGCCCTCACTAGTCTGCGCGTGTCGGGGTTACCGGCGGACGCCGCTTCTTGCGACCGTGCATCTGCGCGCGACTCAGACATTGCAAATCATCGCCAATGAAAAGGGAACTCCCTGCCGAGTTCAACGATACCTCACACAAGAATCAATGTCATACAGTTCATTATTTTTGAAAGGGGGCGTGGCCAAAGCATAGGGGTCGGGTCAAACCATCACCAATGAAGAAGGAACTCTCTGCTGAGTTCAATGATACCTTACACAATAGTGTACCTTAAATGGGTCACCTGTTATGAAAGGGGGCGTGGCTTAAGCATAGGGGGCGGGCCAAACCATCACCAATGAAGAAGGAACTCTCTGCTGAGTTCAATGATACCTCACACAAGGGTGTACCTTAAACAGTTCAAATATTACAAAAGGGGGCGTGGCCGTGGTTAGAAAATGTCGGCGCTCGGGCCCTAAATATACATCCTTTCCTGTCATTCAGAACTGCAACACATTCCAAAAAAGGTTGGGACAGGAGCAATTAAGGGCTAGTAATCAGGTAAATTGGTTAAATAATGATGTGATTTGAAAGGAAGCCCTATGTTAACAGTGTCCAGAAGCGCCGTTGACTTCTCTGGGCTCGGAGGCATCTGGGATGGACCATCATACAGTGGAAACGTGTACTGTGGTCAGATGAATCAGTATTTCAGGTATTTTTTGGGAGAAATGGACGCCGTGTGCTCCGGACCAAAGAAGAAAAGGATCATCCAGGCTGTTACCAGCAACAAGTCCAAAAGCCAGGATCTGTCATGGTATGGGGTTGTGTCAGTGCCCTTGGCAAAGGTAACTTGCACTTCTGTGATTGAGAATAGAGATTGTGGAGCACAATATGCTGCCTTCAAGAAGAGATCTTTTCCAGGGACGTCCATGCATATTTCAACAAGATAATGCAAAACCACATTCTGCACACATTACAAAGTCCTGGCTGCGGAGGAAGAGGATACGGGTACTTGACTGGCCTGCCTGCAGTCCCGACCTGTCTCCAATAGAGAATGTGTGGCGCATTTTGAAGCGCAAAATGGAGGAGGATGGAGGACTTTGATGCTAGGGAGTGTGGCAAGCTGGTTTAGGCAAAGCTAAAGGGGAAGAAGGCCAAATTACAGGTGTTGGCCATCCGAGGGGCAGAAGACAGCAGGGGGGGGGGGGGGGCTATAAGACTTTGAGCAATGAAATGTTAGATCTCAGTTCAGGGAAGCACTTTGATCTATTTTGAAATGTTTTACTTAAAGGTATAGTGGTCGCTGACAGGTCAGCGAGCAGACGGCCATGGCCTCCGACCATAGACAGTATATAAAAGCCTCCGACCGCTGCCCCCCCGCTCTCGGCGATAGCTTGTTTGTTGGCCTGTAGCATGCTAACATTAGCTATAGAGATGCTTGTCCTAAATAGATTTCCACTTACCGGTGGCGAATCTGACATAGTGGAATAAGTGCAAATCTTCTTTTGGAAAGTCGGCTTGTAGAGCCATGCCGACAGCAACTTGTAAACTGAGCGTGCACGAGGAGAACTAGGCTCGTGCACGCTCTCTCGTGCACACGTTTAATAGGCGTTCCCTCTTGGGAGCTGGTAGAGTGTTGTGCATGTGCATTTTTTCAAAAAGTGGAGAGGGCGGTTCTTTTCTAAAATTTGGGAAAATCCTCCATTATACCTTTAAAACTGTTTTAGTTGTGAAGCACTTCAAACTTTTTTTTTAATATTTTTATTTTTATATGCAGTATGATTGTGCTTCAACTAAAAAGTATTTACCTACACCTTATTCTTGTTTAAAATCATTTACATAATATAAATGAATGTATATGGAGTGTGATAAAAAGGTAACCTTGAAATTGTGGCGTTAACGGTGCTGCAAGGAAAAATTTGGGTGCACCTAAATAAAAAAGTTAGGTGCACCAGTGCAACCAAGGCAACAAGTTAGTGTGGAGCCCTGTTTGCACCATAATATTTTTATTAGTAATCTTCTGCATGTGTGTGTGCTGCTGTGCGTCCCTGTGTGTGTAACAAGCATAGTGTGCACATGCTGTGCACGAGCCTCGGAACATTTTACTAATGTGCTGTTAAAATAACAATGAAATGCTGCGTTATTGACTTCAGACCAGGTTTTTGTTGGTCAATGGTGCCATCACTTCCTGCTGCCTCAAGATAGCAATACGTCCAGAATGCACCTGAACACACCTCCCTGTAAGACCAGCACGCCCAGAATGCACCTGAACACACCTCCCTGTAAGACCAGCACGCCCAGAATGCACCAGAACACACCTCCCTGTAAGACCAGCACGCCCAGAATGCACCTGAACACACCTCCCTGTAAGATCAGCACGCCCAGAATGCACCTGAACACACCTGAACACACCTCCCTGTAAGATCAGCACGCCCAGAATGCACCTGAACACACCTCCCTGTAAGATCAGCATGCCCAGAATGCACCTGAACACACCTCCCTGTAAGACAAGCAGAGTGCACCCGAACACACCTCCCTATAAGACCAGCACGCCCAGAATGCACCTGGACACACCTCCCTGTAAGACCAGCAGAGTGCACCTGAACACACCTCCCTGTCAGACCACCACGCCCAGAATGCACCTGAACACGCGTCCCTGTAAGACCAGCAGAATTCACCTGAATACCCCTCCCTGTAAGACCAGCACGCCCAGAATGCACCTGAACACACCTCCCTGTAAGATCAGCACGCCCAGAATGCACCTGAACACACCTCCCTGTAAGATCAGCACGCCCAGAATGCACCTGAACACACCTCCCTGTAAGATCAGCATGCCCAGAATGCACCTGAACACACCTCCCTGTAAGACAAGCAGAGTGCACCCGAACACACCTCCCTATAAGACCAGCACGCCCAGAATGCACCTGAACACACCTCCCTGTAAGACAAGCAGAGTGCACCCGAACACACCTCCCTATAAGACCAGCACGCCCAGAATGCACCTGGACACACCTCCCTGTAAGACCAGCAGAGTGCACCTGAACACACCTCCCTGTCAGACCACCACGCCCAGAATGCACCTGAACACGCGTCCCTGTAAGACCAGCAGAATTCACCTGAATACCCCTCCCTGTAAGACAAGCACGCCCAGAATGCACCTGAACACACCTCCCTGTAAGATCAGCACGCCCAGAATGCACCTGAACACACCTGAACACACCTCCCTGTAAGATCAGCACGCCCAGAATGCACTTGAACACACCTCCCTGTAAGATCAGCATGCCCAGAATGCACCTGAACACACCTCCCTGTAAGACAAGCAGAGTGCACCCGAACACACCTCCCTATAAGACCAGCACGCCCAGAATGCACCTGGACACACCTCCCTGTAAGACCAGCAGAGTGCACCTGAACACACCTCCCTGTCAGACCACCACGCCCAGAATGCACCTGAACACGCGTCCCTGTAAGACCAGCACGCCCAGAATGCACCTGAACACACCTCCCTGTAAGACCAGCAGAACGCACCTGAACACATTTATTTAACTTATTTGGGCCTTACCAGAGGGGTTATTTGGGCCTTACCTGAGGGGTTATTTGGGCCTTACCTGAGGGGTTATTTGGGCCTTACCTGAGGGGTTATTTGGGCCTTACCTGAGGGGTTATTTGGGCCTTACCTGAGAGGTTATTTGGGCCTTACCTGAGGGGTTATTTGGGCTTTACCTGAGGGGTTATTTGGGCTTTACCTGGGGGTTATTTGGGCCTTACCTGAGGGGTTATTTGGGCCTTACCCGAGGGGTTATTTGGGCTTTACCTGAGGGGTTATTTGGGCTTTACCTGAGGGGTTATTTGGGCCTTACCTGAGGGGTTAGTTGGGCCTTACCTGGGGGTTATTTGGGCCTTACCTGAGGGGTTATTTGGGCCTTACCTGAGGGGTTATTTGGGCTTTACCTGGGGGTTATTTGGGCCTTACCTGAGGGGTTATTTGGGCCTTACCTGAGGGGTTATTTGGGCATTACCTGAGGGGTTATTTGGGCTTTACCTGAGGGGTTATTTGGGCCTTACCTGAGGGGTTAGTTGGGCCTTACCTGGGGGTTATTTGGGCCTTACCTGAGGGGTTATTTGGGCCTTACCTGGGGGTTATTTGGGCCTTACCTGGGGGTTGAGCGTGTTGTTCTCGGAGCTCTTGGTCGACAGCAGGATGTGCGTGAAGCCATCTTGTTTCTTCACCACAATATCGCGGTAGCGGTACGCGCTCTCCGTCTGGCGAACACTGAACCTCAGACGTTTGTCGAACACAGAGCGTTCCTCCAGACGCCGCTTCCCGGTGTTACCGGTCGCCCCGGTGACGACGCTCTGCACACCGGACATCCCGTTGGCAGCGACCGCCTCCATCAACGCAGAGTTACCTGGACGCAGATTAACATTCAGGACACAAAATGGTAGTTTTCATTATTTATACGTTATAAATGAGACCAAAATACAAATTTACACACACACACACACACACACGTTATTGTAACAGTTCTACTGCTGCAGACCTCTGTTCATTTGTCATCTCTGCTGCGGCTCGCTACTGCTTTTTTAAAAGGGAGAGCATGATTAAACAATCAGTCCCTCCCTGCCTGCTCACCTGAGCCACTACCTCCTCCCCACACCTCCACAGTTATGTTTTTGTTGCTCTGTTAATGTTTTGTACAATAAAAAAGTGTGTCTGTGGAGACCGTGGCCTCTGTTTACCGGTGTGACCTTTGACCTCACCTGTGGCGCAGAGCGAGCGCATGGCGGCGGGCGTGACGGGCAGTCTGGGCGGCGGCCCGGCGGGGTTTTGGCTGCGTGGCCGGGTCCCCATGCGGGCCCTCTCCTCCCCGGGCCCCAGCGCCACGCCGGCGGGTTTCTCCAGCAGAGCCACCTCCGGTGGGACGGCGTGCGCCTCCACGGCGCCGGCCTCCAGGCTGAGCGCTGCCTCGCTGGGGGACTCCTCCGAGTCTCGCCGGCCACTCAGTGGACTCCTTGGAACCAGGATCTTAATGCCCGTCTTCGACAGGTCCATACTGCGGCGGGCCGAGCCGCCCAGAGACTGGCAACAAAAATAACAATAAATGCAACAAAATGTTGGTAAAATGTGACAAAAACCATATTTTTTTTTTTTTATTATTTATCCTTTATTTAACCAGGAGAAGCCCATTGAGATTAAAAATCTCTTTTTCAAGGGAGACCTGGCCAAGATAGGCAAAAACCATAATCATTCAATCAATATATGGATCCAGATCAATGCCTAAATCATAGGCGCTGAGTTATGTTTACCTCCGTGGGTGCTCACGGGCGCACGCCCTTTAAAAAAAAGGTAGTCAAAAAATGTTTGCATTTCAGAACCTTAGGAAATGGTCAGCAGCCGAGACACTGTGATTGGTGGATAGGATATGGAGCAGGGGACGGAGAGACACTGTGATTGGTGGATAGGATATGGAGCAGGGGACGGAGAGACACTGTGATTGGTGGATAGGATATGGAGCAGGGGACTGAGAGACACTGTGATTGGTGGATAGGATATGGAGCAGGGGACTGAGAGACACTGTGATTGGTGGATAGGATATGGAGCAGGGGACGGAGAGACACTGTGATTGGTGGATAGGATATGGAGCAGGGGACTGAGAGACACTGTGATTGGTGGATAGGATATGGAGCAGGGGACTGAGAGACACTGTGATTGGTGGATAGGATATGGAGCAGGGGACTGAGAGACACTGTAATTGGTGGATAGGATATGGAGCAGGTCAGTTGACAGAGACATAACCAATCACACTAGGACAGACGTTCCACTTAGCACCAACTGTAATGTTTAATGTTAAATGAATGGAGCCTACTGGCAGTCTGGCACACGTGGTTACTCGAGCTCCGGAGCACCGTGGGTGCTAGCTAGCTAGCTAGATATATATATATATATATATATATATATATATATATATATATATATATATATATATATATATATATATATATATATATATATATATATATATATATATATACACACACACACACAACCCCAAATCAGAAAAAGTTGGGACAGTATGGAAAACACATAAAAAAAGAAAGTAGTGATTTCTAAATGTACTTTGACTTGTATTTCATTGCAGACAATACAACAGCACATAATTTAATGTGTTCCTCATGATTTTTATTTTTATTTTTTTTCAAAAAGACAAAATTCCTATTTTGGTTCTTGCAACACATTTCAAAAAAAGTTGGAACAGTAAAGCATTTACCACTTTGTAATGTTGCCATTCCTTTTCACAACACTTAAAAGACGTTTAGGGACTGAAAACACCAAGTAATGAAGTGTTTCAGGTGTAATTTTGTCTCATTCTTGCTGCAAACAAGTCTTAAGGTGGGCAACAGTACGGGGTCTTCGTTCAAATTGAGCCACACATTCTCTATTGGAGACAGGTCGGGGCTGCAGGCAGGCCAGTCAAGTACCCGTATCCTCTTCCTCCGCAGCCAGGACTTTGTAATGTGTGCAGAATGTGGTTTTGCATTATCTTGTTGAAATATGCATGGACGTCCCTGGAAAAGATGTCTTCTTGAAGGCAGCATATTGTGCTCCAAAATCTCTATGTACTTTTCAGCATTAATGGTGCCATCACAGAAGTGCAAGTTACCTTTGCCAAGGGCACTGACACAACCCCATACCATGACAGACCCTGGCTTTTGGACTTGTTGCTGGTAACAGTCTGGATGATCCTTTTCTTCTTTGGTTCACGGCGTCCATTTCTCCCAAAAAATACCTGAAATACTGGTTCATCTGACCACAGTACACGTTTCCACTGTGTGATGGTCCATCCCAGATGCCTCCGAGCCCAGAGAAGTCGACGGCGCTTCTGGGCACTGTTAACATAGGGCTTCCTTTTGGCACAGTACAGTTTTAACTGGCATTTGTGGCTGTAACTACGTATTGTGGTACTTGACAAAGGTTTGCCAAAATAGTCCTGAGCCCATGTGGTGATATCACTTATAGATGAATGACAATTCTTGATGCAGTGCCGCCTGAGGGATCGGAGATCACGGTTGTTCAGCTTAGGCTTGCGCCCTTGTCGTTTACACACTGAAATTCCTCCTCATTCCTTGAATATTTTAATTATGTTATGCACTGTTGAAGGTGAAATAAGCAAATGTCTTCCTATCTTTCTTTGAGGAACATTGTTTTTAAACATTTCAATAATTTTCTCACGTATTTGTTGGCAAACTGGCGATCCTTGGCCCATCTTTGCTCCTAAAGGACTAGACCTTTCTTGGATGCTGCTTTTGTACAAAATCATAATTACAATCACCTGTTGACATCACCTGTTTCAAATCACACCATTATTTAACCAATTTACCTGATTACTAGCCCTAAATTGCTCCTGTCCCAACCTTTTTTGGAATGTGTTGCAGGTCTGAATGACAGGAAAGGATATATATTTACAAATGAAATTAAGTTGACCAGACAAAACATGAAATATTTAGTGTTCACATTGTCTGCAATGAAATACAAGTCAAAGTACATTTAGAAATCACTACTTTCTTTTTTTATTTGTGTTTTTCATACTGTCCCAACTTTTTCTGATTTCGGGTTGTATATATATATATATATATATATTTTTTTTTTTTTTTTTTGTTACATTCTACTTAGTATTTACAGTTTTACATTCGTTACTACATATAGCTAGTAACACACACACACACACACACACACACACACACACACACACACACACACACACACACACACACACACACACTCTAAGGTGACCAGATTTCTGAGACAAAATCCGGGGACATTTTCAGCTCAGAAGCATAAATACCTCCAAAACAGGTAATGTTTTAATCTTTTAAAAGTTAAAACGGGGACACTGCCCCAGGGGCGTCACTAGACCTAGAGCTGCACTGGGGCACAAGCCCCCCTAGGGGGGTCCATGGGCATGCTCCCCTGTAAGAAAATTTTGTCTATTTTAACATTTAAATGCATCAATTTGGTGCACTTTGAAAAGAAATTCAGAGGTTAGACTTGATTATTCTTATCTATGGATGGAATATTTGTGCTGTAGCCTGAACTATTTTTATGGATTTTTTTATGCAATGTTATCTCGTGATAACGACTTATTAATTTGTTTTCTCGAGATAACAAATTAATTATTTTGTTATAATGAATAAATAATTTCATTATCTCTATATTAACGATATAACAAAGTTTGTTTTCTCCCTCTAATCCCACTAAGACACCCTGCCGTTTCTCCCTCCTCTTCTCCGGGTTAAATTGAAGGCTGTTTTAGTGGGATTTTCCCGAGAATTTGATCGGAGAAGAGGAGGGAAAAACGGCAGACCTCTATCCGCTTATAGAGCCCCTTCCTCGGGTTAAATGGAAGGGTGTCTTAGTGGGATTAGTGGGAGAAAACAAACTTTGTTATGTCGAGATAACGAAATTATTAATTTGTTATCTTGAGAAAACAAACTTTGTTATATCGAGATAACGAAATAAGTCGTTATCACGAGATAACTACTAGGGTAATTTTGCACTTCAGAATTATAACCATGCACACACAGGTGCAATAGTTTTTCTTCATATTTTTGCATTAATGTCACTAGGAAGCATACCAGTAGTAATATATATTCATATTTGTAAGCGGGATATATATAAGTGAGTGGGATTGTCTGGAATCTGGCAATACAATAACCATTATGGTGGGATACACTGGCAAAGCAATTTACAAAAATGTCTGTGCTGACATAAATAGTTGACATGAGAATACATTATAATTTTGGCCCAAAGTTGGAGACCATGTAGAAATATTGTTGCAATTCCCAGGAACCGCTTGTTGTAGCCTACTACCGATGCATGTGTTGAGTGAAGAGTTTGTGAGATCAGGGTACCCCCCCCTCCAGGATCCTCCAACTAAAATTCAAGGCTTTTTAAACCTTTTTAATACTATTTCAACTGAAATTCAATGCCAACTTGGTACCCCTTCCGACAGAACTATGAGGGGAAAATGTCAAATATGTATACATTTTAAACCCTAGAAAAACACAGCTCAGTTCAGCGTTTACTTGCAGCTCTGCTACAGTAGCAGATAACCGTTAACGTTACCTGCTACAGTAGCAGATAACCGTTAACGTTACCTGCCGGTCACATCGTCTCTAACAGTCCGCTCACAGTGACGTCCTGCACGGATCAACAGATGTTAGGCCGATTACACACTGCAAGCGTCTCGTGAGCGGGTCAGCCACGTGGCGTGTCCGTTTTTATTTCAGCTCCCATGTTATCAGGTTAGAGCTACACACTGCCTGCGTGAGAATAGGCGGCTCAAACCGACGCCTATTTTTCACGCGAGCGTGTTGGAAGTGTTTCCAGGCAAAATAGAATAGGAAAATATGTTTATATGTCATTTAGACACGAATGCATATTAATAAATGACATCTTGATGTTTGAAAGGTTTTGACATCAATGTAGATATAATGTAATAAACATTTCAGAGAAAAGATTTTCCAATATTGCACCTGTCACACAGAACAAAATATTCTGTAACATATTTTGCAGTCAATACTGCTTACCGCTTTAATCAAATCAGTAGGCTCTATATATAAAGGGTAGGATAGGCTACAATAACAATGTAACACTTACCCATTTTTCAGAGTTTGAATCTGTCGGCGCTATGTCCCGAGATCAGCCCTTCCTGTACCTAGCAGCAGGAGCAGCGCCGCGTCAGACACGCTTCTGGTGTATAGGACACAGAAAAATCCACGCAGCCGCCACGCTTCTGAGACGCTTGCAGTGTGTAATCGGCCTTAAGCCCAATTTATACTCGTCCGTAGAATCGACGCCGGACCCTGCGCCGTAGCATGACGCGCACCTCTCGAAAAATGTAACTACACGTCGCAGCGACGCACGTCTCTCGGCCGTGGCTTGGTAGCGTTGCATTTCCCCCGACTCATTTCCTGGTTCTCCTTCTCCATAAACAACATGAAATCAAGGAGAGGGTTAACTTCTCCTGCTCCAGGTTTCCCTCCGTGGTCAGAAAGAACAGGGGAGACACTTTGTTTCTCTCACTATGACTCTACAGTCGCGATTAGCTCCGGAGCTAATCGCCGTCATTCTCTCACTTCCTCCTCGCTCTAAAACACACCCCACACACACACATGCCGGCTGGACGCACACAAGTATAAAACAACAGACCACGGCGTAGGCTACGGAGAAAGCTCTGAGTGAAGCCTCCGCAGAACCATAAAACAAGCCTTAGAGTCCGGCGGCTGCTCGCTCTGTTTGTTAGAAGATGCACACCGAGCAGATTAATGCACTCACAGATCCAATCTTTGCAGATGTTACCGCTCTGTTTGGCTAGCTAATAAGCCGTTAGCCTGTTTTTTTTTAATATATATATATATATATATATATATATATATATATATATATATATATATATATATATATATATATATATATATATATATATATATATACCAAATTCAAGGCTTTTAAGGCCTTAATTTGAGATTATCAAATTTAAGACTTTTTCAATGCTTTTAAGACCCCGCGGGTACCCTGGAGATATTTCACAGAGAGTGCAGAGATTTATGCAGAGTACAAATATGATAACATTTCATGTAAGTTCAATGTTAATTTTCTCACAAACCATTTGTCACAGCAACTGGCACTAATATCATTGGAATGCTTAGATTCTAGTTGAGGTGGTTGTGCCAGACTCACGCTTTTGGCTGAGTCAGAGGGAGAGCAGGAGTGGGGTTGTGAAGAAGTTGGTAATTTTATGGTGCAGATTAACACTTTTGCATGCACTATATCAGTGTCACATTCTCATTAGGGGCTGAGCCCCCATAAAAGTCTGATCCTAGAATCGCCCCTGCGATACTTTTACTCCACTACACCTCAGAGGGAAATGTTGTAATGTTTAGCCTACTGCACTACATTTATCTGACAGCTTTTGCTTTATTGCTTCACGCTGGGCTTGTTTCATTTGTATCGGATACAATTAAAACTATTGAGGAAATATTTTCCTTTGACATTGGTCCAGTATTAAACGTGATCGCTGCAGTCGGCAACGGAGAAACAAGCTACATTGTTAGTTAACAGGACAATTGTCCAGCTTGTATTTACGTTCATAAAAGTGCTGGTTTTGCCACTGACAGACTCAGATTATTATTCTAAGTGTCTGACAACATTATGAAAGGATTTCTAAGGATGTTGACCTTTCTGTTAAAGGGTAAGATCCTTTTTTAAAACATAAAAAGTCCGCGAAATTACGTTCACTAAACCCACCAGACTCCATGTAAATAAACAGTAACTTTAGCATCGTAAAATGGGCATCCTAGAACATCTCTGCTCTGAGCAGCACTTGCTCTGGCTGCCTTCAGCCTGCGTGTGTAGGGTGCACGACTTTACGTTTGGTCAATGCTTTCTTTCTTTCATTCCAATTTCGGGTCTGTCAATCACAATTTCCAGGGACAGCTCACCGAAACCAGGGACGTCTGGTCACCCTAACGCACGCACACACACTCTCACATACACGCACGCACACACACTCTCACATACACGCACGCACGCACACACACACGCACACACACACACACACACACACACACACACACCGTGTAGTATTGTTACATTCTACTTAGTATTTACACAGTTACTTGAAGTACTTATAGCTAGTATTACGTGTACTCTGATTGATGTATCCTTACCGGAGACGCTGACATCACAGAGGGCTGCTGGGAGTTTCTGAGTCCCAGCAGGGGGGGAAGGAGCGCCTGGCCGAGAGCGTCCCCAATGATGTCACTGCGGGCGAGGGGCGGCGGCCTGTAGGGCGCTCTGTGGGCGGGGCTGCAGTGGCGGGTGGAGCGCAGTAACGTGGCGTCCCTCTGGCGCTCGGCCTGCTGGCGGTTGAAGTTGTGCACGTAGACCATGCAGGTGGACAGGTGGCTCTCGGGCTCCCAGGTGTCTCCCTCCGCACCGTAACCACGCCAACGCACCAGGTACTCCACCTTCCCCTTCTTGTTCCTCCGTTTATCCACCACGCGCTCCACCTGCTCGCCATCACACAGAGGTCACTCAATCTGCACCACAAGGTCGGTCGGTCGGTCTGTCTCTCTGTCTCTCTCTCTGTCTCTCTCTCTCTCTCTCTCTCGTTAACTGATTAATAATACATCCTAACATGTAAATGAAAGACTTCTGTTAGTGTAGACATGTTCAAAGTTGGTTTAAAGTTCCTCTCTCTCTCTCTCTCTGTCTGTCTTTCTCCCCCTCCCTCTCTCTCTGTCTGTCTGTCTGTCTCTCTCTCTGCCTCTCTCCCTCCCTCTCTCTCTCTCTCTGTCTGTCTTTCTCCCCCTCCCTCTCTCTCTGTCTGTCTGTCTGTCTGTCTCTCTCTCTGCCTCTCTCCCTCCCTCTCTCTCTTTCTCTCTCCCTCTCTCTCTCTCTCTCTCTCTCTCTGTCTGTCTGTCTCTCTCTCTCCCTCTCTCTCTCTGTCTCTCTCTCTCTCTGTCTCTCTCTCTCTGCCTCTCTCTCTCCCTCTCTCTCTCTGTCTGTCTGCCTGCCTCTCTCTGTCTCTCTCTCTCTCTGTCTGTCTCATTAACTGATTAATAATACATCCTAACATGTAAATGAAAGACTTCTGTTATTGACGACAACATGTTCAAAGTTAGTTTAAAGTTGCTCTGAGAGTTTATAAACAGTATTCCGTTAGCTTTGGGCTAACTCTGAGCTAACTGTAAGTTCAGAAAGTTAACTAGCTACCGTTAGCATGTTAGCATTAGCTCGCGTCACCTCGTAGAACTCTTCCGTAGCCATGGAGACTGTTCGCGGGCACGAGCAGCTTCCAGAAGCTTCTTCAGTCGAGCAGCAACATGAGACAAAGAGTAGAAGAAGAGTGGCGGCCCCAAACTGCTGTCAGACGGCCCGAGGACTCTTTAAACACCGTAAACTAGCTGCTAGCTGTTAGTACACACTGCTAGCACACTGGCTTTCCGGAAACATCCGGTCTGACTCACTGGCCTTCAAAATAAAAGTCTCCTGGATAACTTTCTTAAACTGAATCTACTGCCGTCAAGTCCCAACTAATATATTAAATGTGTCTAAATGTGATTTACGGACATAGTGGAAAAATAAATTCATGGATAGTAACATATGAAGGTACACAAAACACATAAAAACACACAAAACAGACAAAAAACTCACACAAAAACACAAAAAAACGCAAAGCAGACAAAAAACTCACACAAAACACATAAAAAACACGAAACAGACAAATAACTCACACAAAAACACATACAAAACACAAAACAGACACAAAACTCACTCAAAAACACATAAAAACATGAAACAGACACAAAACTCACACAAAAACACAAAAAAAACACAAAACAGACAAAGAACTCACACAAAAACACCTAACAAACACTAAACAGGCAAAAAACTCACACAAAAACACATAAAAAACACAAAATAGACAAAGAACTCCCACAAAAACACATAAAAACAGGGAGGTTTTTGTCTTATAGCTCTCAACCTTCTCCCTGATGGAAGGATGGTGAAAAGGGAGTTGGCAGGGTGAGTCTCATCTTGTAGGATCTTTAGGCCTTTCCTTTAGATACGGCCTCGTAGATCTCACAGATGGGGGAGAGTTTGCAGCCAATAGTTTTTGAGGCTGTATTGACTATCCTGTCTAGCTGCAACCTCTGCTGGACAGTACAGTTGCCATAACAGAAAAAGTGAGGACGCTCTCGATGGCAGCTCAGTAGAACTGCAACATTCCCTTACAATGCATTCCCTCAAAGACCAGTTAAATATGTCTGTGAGGACTGACGCCAGTTCATCTGCACAGTGCTTAATAGTAGCAGAGGATACGAGGTCAGGACCTGCAGCTTTCCTGCAGTTCTGCTTTCGAGGTAGGAGCCTCTTACCTATTACAAAAGGAGGGCTGGGGGTATTGATGCTCATCGGTTGGGTGATGTCATGTGATCTGCCTCAGGCCCTCCCATATCCCTCTACTGTCATTAGCCTCAAGTTTGCTTTCCAGCTTGTGCCTGTAGTCAGCCTTGGCCTTACTAACAGCTCTCTTAAAGTCATATTTAGCCGCCTTGTATAGACCTGTCCCCACTCTTATAGGCGTCATGTTAGTTTTATCTCTCTGCTAAACCATGGCTTGTTATTGCTGTACCCCAGGAGTGCCCAACCAGTCGATCGTGGTCTACTGGTAGACCGTGGACTGATCCCAAGTCAACCACGAGGATTGTAGGAAAAAATGAAAAAAATAAAGTTTTTTTAGGGTATGTGTGTGTGTTATTTTTTGTATTAAAGGGATACGTCACCATTTGTTGAAATAGGGCTTATCACGGTCTCCCCTAGCTGTAGATAGGTGGGGTCTCCTCTAGCTGTAGGTAGGTGGGGTCTCCCCAACTGTAGATAGGTGGGGTCTCCTCTAGCTGTAGATAGGTGAGGTCTCCTCTAGCTGTAGATAGGTGGGGTCTCCTCTAGCTGTAGATAGGACCCCACCTATCTACAGCTAGAGGAGACCCCACCTATCTACAGCTAGAGGAGACCCCACCTATCTACAGCTAGAGGAGACCCCACCTATCTACATCTAGAGGAGACCCCACCTATCTACAGCTAGAGGAGACCCCACCTATCTACAGCTAGAGGAGACCGTGATAAGCCCTATTTCAACAAACGGTGGCGTATCCCTTTAAATGTACACTACAGCCTATCATGAGTCCTTGCCTGAGCACCCTATCAGTCTCTTAAACAAGTCCACAAAAAAGATCAGAGTTTTGCTGGCCCCTTCTATGTTTTTACTGGCCCTGAAAGAAATATAAGGACAAGCACTTTTCCATTAAACTGTATTTATTGTATACATTAGGATTAATCAGTACAGCAAAGGGAGTACAGGAATTAAGAGAGAGCCCCTGGAGACATGCAACAATAACCAAATTGTCATTGTAACTATGAATGGTTATTGCAGTATATATTATTTTTCCTGCAATGAACATAGGCTCGCCAACACGGAGAGAATGTGGTTTTCACAGGGATCCATTTTACTAAGAGATTCCACTTTTCCTCCTTTCTTCCCCTTAGCGGTCCAATTCCTGGTTCCTGTCCACCTCCATGAGCCACCTCTTCACTATTTGCATACTTACTTATAGTTCTCCCAGTTTTTGTACATGCAACTCTTTCAACTCAGTTGCCTTATGGAAATTAAAATAATTAATTTCCAACAGTTAATGACAAACATTTAAATTGTTAACATAAAAGGAAATAAAAATGAACTCCCATATAAGGAAAGCGTAAAAGAAATGTTATTTTAAAAAAATATTCATCTGCAAATTATTTTCTCAATTAAACAATGCATTTTTTTTGTCCAACCAACAGTCTTATCCAATGATATGCAAGTTATTGTCATATATGACAAAGAAAAGCATCAGAAAAAAGTGAGCTTTTTATATAAACTATTTAAAAACTGTAGCAAACAAGGACAAATTCAGAAAGAAGAATGCCCACATCAGGAACCAGGACAGGTCAGGGTAGAAAGAAAACCCTAACCCTAACCTCCAACACAGTGTGACATCTGGGCCCCTCCCTTTCTCTCCCTCAGCGGTCCATTTTATTCACTGGAAACTCCTTCTGTCCACCTCCATGAGCCACCTCTTCACTACTGGCATGGGGTTGAAGTGCTCCAAGTTGGGACCCTCCAAGCTAATGAAGAGCAAGCTGTTCAGCATTTCAACACTCAAGCTGTTCCTCCAGTCAGTCTTTGTACGCTTCATGGCACTGAAGCCCCTCTCGACTGTTTCCGTGGACAGAGGCAAGACCAAGATGAGCTCCACAATGAGGAGGAGGTTGGGGAAGCTACTCCTTCGCTCATTAAACCAGGAAAAAGTCTTGCCAAGCATTCCTCTGTAGGCTCTGTGATAAGGACGTGATTAGCACCTTAGCAGCAGGCCACTCCACACGCTGTGCTTTGTCACATCCTATCCAGTCAAGGACATCATCAAAGTGATCACAGATCGTGGCAAGGTGGTCCCTGCCATAGCATGCTAGTTCTTGATGGTCAGCAGCCCACACACAGAAACATAATGGTTTAACAGTTCTTCAAGGACTCAATGGTTCTTCAAAGAGCCATCACCAATTGAAGAACCTCTATAGCAGGGCTGGACTGGGACAAACAATCAGCCCGGGAATTTTGACTAGAGACCGGCCCACCAGGTATTATCGGCAAAGCCATAAAGCCTTTGAATGAAAACAAACGCTGTTCTGACAGCGATGCACACTGTCTGGTTGGTATATATGTATCAATCTAATAAACTTAAACCTACACCATCCTCCCTATTCTGGTATTCTAACCTCCTGAACTATCTACAACACATGGTGGAAACCTGAAAGTAAGACAGAGAAGACTAGAGGTGAGACATGATCATTACTGAATATTAAAATTAATAAATTACAGATTTAGTGATATTTTCATAAACTATTTACCACATCAACAAACAGCATGGCAGCACACAATATTTTTTTTTAACATGGCAGCCTGTTACGTCCCATAAGGGCCTGTTTTTGTTTTTTTTGGGTCTCTCTCTCTCTCTCTCTCTCTCCCTCTCTAGGCACGGTGCTGTGACGTCAGTTTGGCAGCTGCAGCTGGTTGCTGTTGATTGGGTGCAGGTATCACTCTTGCAGCTGCGGCTGGTTGCTGGTAATTAACTGCAGGGGTTAAAGTCCTCTGGGCTGCAGTGAAGAGAGATGAGAAGATTCTGATTGCATGAGTGCCGTGTGACTGGAGGTGCTGTGTTGTGCTGCTGAGGTCTGTAGATAGCCGCGGGCGTCGGGGAAGGACTCCCGCGGGTTCCGTTGGTGGATGGTGTGCTGGCCTATGCAAGTATTGCACTTTCCTGTTAGTGTTAATCTTGTCTCCCTTTGTTCCTTTGTTCTCTCACAGAGACCGTTCTCAGCATCAATCTACTATTCTATTTGATGAATTGTTAAGTCGTTTTGTGACCATCTCCGGTGGAGATCGTTTTCCATTTGTGGCTTAATTACAATAAACTTCTGTTGATATTGGAACTCGTGTGTCGCCTGCTTGGTTTTCCACCCTGTGGATTAAATTAGTTGTTGGTCCCACATCCCCTGGGTGCCATCGGGACATAACACAGCCTTTAAAAAGTGAAAGGGGAGAGAGAAAGAAAGGTGAGAAAAAATAACACTTAATTGACTTTTTGATGGTATTTTACACACAGTACTGGTACAGTATCTAGAAAATGTTTGAAAACACTGACATCATATACAGTACTTACTTATTAATAAATTATGATGGGACCCTGAAAAACAGGACACAAGTGAAAGGACAGAGAAGGGTGAGAAGGAATGGCATTTGTTGGACTTGCTCATATCACAGTACTGGTATCTTTATTCCACAAAAATAGCTGAATCATATACAGTAGTACTTGCGTAGGAACTTTTTTTAGCAACAGTGTAAACTATTAAAGGTGGTGGATTGGCCAATTGGTCATGATCGACTCTGGGCTGGATCAATTACAGCCGAGGAGGTCAGATGCACCCTCCCCCTCGCAACGGCTCAGCAATCGCATATCATTGCTGAACAAAAAATTATTTAATGATTAGGTACTGTTTTTGAAAGGGTAGCTACCCTTTTTCAGAAGGGTAACTAATCATTACCCTTTTTGAAAAGGGTAGTTAAGCTTTTTGAAAAAGCTTAACTACCCTTTTCAAAAAGCTTAACTACCCTTTTCAAAAAGCTTAACTACCCTTTTAAAAAAGGGTAACTACCCTTTCAAAAACCGTACCTAATCATTAACTACCTATTTTCTTGTGTACCTTATTGTAAAGTGTTACCATTAGGACCAAAAAGCAACTAGCCCTTCAGGCAGATGCTGCCAAATGTGCTAAAATATCACAGTTGTTTGGTGGTGGCTATAGTGGAGCTTCCACTTCAGTAAAACCAGCAAGTGATGGAGGCCAGCAGGTTGAAGAGGGAAAGGGGAGGCAGGAGGAGGAGAGACCCGAGGCGGCTGCCGGTCCAAGTGGCAGAACTGAACTTGAGGTAAGTTATGAGCTGCAGTCTATCTGGGTCAGATATAAACCAAGTTTAGGTGTAGCTTATTTTCGTTGTGCTTGCTAACTTTTTATAGTCAGTCACAATAACTTCTACTGTGTGTGTGTAGTTAGCATGACAGAGTTTCTATACTGCTGGTGCTATGTTACTGAGAGTGAATTATTGATAAGGTTAGTTAGTATGGGTTGCCAAACGTCCTGTAAAAAACGTAATCGTCTCGGATTCAGAGAAAATATTACGCGTTACGTATCGAGGTGAAAAGGAACACGATTTGTATTTCAGCTAGAATGAAAAAAAGACAAAGCTGGAGTTCAATTCAATTTTATTTATAGTATCAAATCATAACAGGAGTTATCTCAAGACACTTTACAGATAGAGTAGGTCTAGACCACACCTAAGACCACAGCTCCCTGCCGCAGCTTCAGCAATGGAAACTTTGAACATTGTCCACTCAGGTTCAATGCCTCCACAGGGATGCACGAAAAGCTCCGCCAGAGGTGTGAGTTGAAGGTCTGTCGGACAGGAGCTTCCTCCAGACGTTCCCAATTTACCCGCACCACCAGTTTGGGCTTACCAGGTCTGTCCAGAGTCTTCCCCCACCCCCTGACCCAACTCACCACCAGATGGTGATCAGTTGACAGCTCCGCCCCTCTCTTCACCCGAGTGTCCAAAACATACGGCCTCAGATCAGATGAAACGATTATAAAATCGATCATTGACCTTCGGCCTAGGGTGCTCTGGTACCAAGTACACTTATGAGCATCCCTATGTTCGAACATGGTGTTTGTTATAGACAATCCATGACTAGCACAGAAGTCCAACAACAGACAACCACTCTGTTTTAGATCAGGGAGGCCGTTCCTCCCAATCACGCCTCACCATGTGTCTCCATCATTGCCCACATGTGCGTTGAAGTCCCCCAGCAGAACTATGGAGTCCCCCTCCGGAGCCCCATACAGGACTCCATTCAAGGTCTCCAAGAAGGCCGAATACTCTGAACTCTTGTTTGGTGCATATGCACAAACAACAGTCAGAGTTTTCCCCCCCAACAACCCGCAGGCGTAGGGAGGCGACCCTCTCGTCCACCGGGGTAAACTCCAACGTTGCGGCGCTCAGCCGGGGACTTGTGAGTATCCCCACACCCGCCTGGCGCCTCACACCCTGGACAACTCCGGAGAAGAAAAGAGTCCAACCCCTCTCCAGGAGTACGGTTCCAGAACCGAGACTGTGCGTAGAGGTAAGCCCCACCAGATCCAACTGGTAGCGCTCCACCTCACGCACAAGTTCCGGCTCCTTCCCCCACAGCGAGGTGACATTCCACGTCCCCAGAGCCAGCCTCTGCTGCCCGGGTCTGGTCCATCGAGGCCCCTGACCTTCACCGCGGTTCCTCCCACAGGTGGTGGCCCCATGGGCTGGAGAGATAGGTGCCATGTAGCTTTTTTGGGCAGTGCCCGGCCGGGCTCCGTGACAACGCTGACGAGCCCTCCCTCTGGGCCTGGCTCCAGACGGGGGCCCCGGGCTTCTTCCGGGCAGGGTCTCTTTATCCCTTCCTCGTTTTTTCATAGGGTTTTTTGAATGTGTATAAAGTGCATATCATACATTGGCAAAAATGAAGAGTTTGCCATCATGTCCCGTGTTTCATGATTCTTCATTTTTTACAGTGCACTCTGTATCACTCACTATGTTGAATCAATCTTCCTTGAACATTCATCTGTTTGTGTCGTCCTGCACTGCGTCTGTTTTTTCTTTATATTTTGATTGGTGGGATTGCTGTGGATGAAGTCCACACGGAGATACACTGGTAAGAACTAGTGAGGTTTAACCATGTATCAGCTGATTTAAATATCTCACGTTACTGTATTGTGTCAACAGTTAACTTCATTTAATATTGTATGTGGAGTTTTTTTTTGCACGGTGCAAATGTTCCACCAAATGTTCCTTCCTGAGACTATTTAGGGGATTGGCTAAGAGAAATGTAAACAACCCAGAGAGTGTATTCTCCTATCCCAGAATGCATCTGTGGTGTAGCCAGACCTTCCGCCACAGTGCTGTGGAGATAGAGTTGGTACTGGGAGACCAAGCTAACTGTGGGGCGTCTCAGCCACAGATCACATGACAATACCAGCTGAGCTTCATGTTTATAACATTCATCATCACTTTTAGTTGCATGCTGAGATTAATTATCTGAGATTTTATTGAACAGTTGTGTTAATGAACTACACACTCAAGACAAAGACAGAAGTACTTTACAGTATCTGATGGGGACACATGAAATGATTAACCAATTAACAATAAATGAAAGGCAAATAACCGATAGAACTGAAATGGTAAATTGCTTTAACAAACATTTTGTGTCACCTGGGTCTCTATTTAATGGACCTTCTGATCAAAATCCTTTAAATGTATCTTACTTAATGGGAGATTATAGTCCTAGCTTCAACTTTATGCCTATTACGCCGTTTGAAGTCTTAATGACCCTGAAAAAATTGGATACTCGTAAATCTGCAGGGCCTGATGAGATTGAAGGTATATTTTTAAAATATGCAGCAGAAATCATTGCGGACCCTTTGACATGTATTTTAAATGTATCGCTGGAACAGAATATTGTTCCTGAAGATTGGAAAACTGCTCTGGTGCTACCAATGCTGAAAGGTGGTGATGCTTCTAATTTGGACAATTACCGTCCAATATCTAAATTATCAGTGATAGCTAAGATTTTGGAATCTATCGTCAGTGAGCAATTAAAACAGTTTTTGGTTGATAATAATATTCTGTCTGTCTTTCAATCAGGCTTTAGAAAAAATCATAGTACTACCACTGCCACTATGAAAGTACTAAATGATATAATTAGTGCTTTAGATGATCGTAAATCATGTGCTGCGTTATTTATTGATTTAACAAAAGCCTTTGATACAGTCAATCATGCTATTTTATTATCACGGTTGGCTTGCATCGGCTTCTCTGATGCTGCTATAGGTTGGGTCAGTAGCTATTTAAATAACAGATGTCAATGTGTACTTCTAAATGACTACAAGTCTGAGAAACTTACTGTTAACTATGGTGTGCCGCAGGGATCCATTTTGGGGCCCTTGCTTTTTACAATATATATCAATAATCTCAGTGAAAATGTTATGAATGCCAATATACACATGTATGCTGATGATACCATTATCTACTGTTCTGCAAAATCACCTGCTGAGACTAACTTAAAGCTACAAAAAGCATTTGAAATTATTCAGCTCAACTTACAGGCATTAAAGCTAGTTCTTAATGATAAGAAAACTAAATACATGTTTTTTAGCAGAACCCGTAAGCATGGACCTTTCCTGCCTCATCTTTACACATTACAGGGAAGGCCAATAGAACTCGTTCCCTCGTACAAATACCTGGGATTTATATTGGAGAAGGACATATCTTTCAAATTGCATATTGAGCAGTTAAACACTAAATCGAAATTAAAGTTGGGCTTTTATTACAGAAACAGTTCCTGCTTCACACAGAAAGTCAAGAAAAAGTTGGTTGATTCTACCTTCTTGCCAATCTTAGACTATGGAGATGTGTTTTACAGACACTCAAAAACGTCTCTGTTGAAATCTTTGGATTCTGTGTATCATTCAGCACTGAGATTTATAACGAATGCTAAGTACTCTACCCATCACTGTGTGTTATATGAAATGGTAGGTTGGCCCTCACTTAACACAAGAAGGCTCAGACATTGGTTGACCCTTGTGTACAAATCAATAACTGGACATACTCCTTCATATTTAATCACACGCTTAACATCTAGTAGATCTGAGCATAATCTAAGATCATCTAGATACATAATGTATGATGTTCCACAAACTAAAACAGAGTTTGGAAAAACTGCTTTTTGTTACAGTGCTCCAACTTCCTGGAATGATTTACAAAATCAGCTACAATTGCAGGTTTTTATTTCACATGCTGAATTCAAGTCCTGCCTCCATCAAATATTCCAACATGTTTGCTCTTGTTTTTAAAATGTGATTTTCTGTTTTTATTTCGTATTTATTTAGTGCTGTCCATTTTCATTCTGTCTGTTATTTGTTGTCTGTTGAAGTGTATCTTATGTGCTGCTTTCTTGGCCAGGGCTCACTTGTAAAAGAGATTTTAATCTCAATATGATTTTTTCCCTGGTTAAATAAAGGTAAAAAAAAAGAACCTTTGCCTGTCACATGACTCCTCTGAGATGAACAAGGAAACAGGTTGTTATTCTGCATCATTGAGACGACACACACACACACACACACACACACACACACACACACACACACACACACACACACACACACACACACACACACACACACACACACACACACACACACACACACACACACACACACACACACACACACACACACACACACACACACACACACACACACACACACACACACACACACACACTTCCACTTCCACTGAGAGAGGACATCTACAGGAGGGAGTTCTGGGAATACTGGGACACTACCACTTCACCCAATGCACAAACTGGGAGGGGCTTCCCTTTGATTATCAAATATATCTTTAATAGGGCTCAGTACTGAACTTATATACTTTCAGGCACTGATTAAAATGAATTGAATTTCAAAATTCCTCGTAATTCAATACCAAATGTCAGTACTTCAACCGTTTATCCATAATTATCAATAATTTAGCTAAATATATGAACTGTTTAGTCATTACTTTTAGCTAAACTTCTGAGCTCGCTTGCTAACCAGTTTTCACACGCTCTAAGGTAACTGCAACATGTAGTGTTCACCAGAGATGGGAGTAAGTCACACATGGGCAAGTCACAAGCAAGTCTCAAGTCTTAACCTTCAAGTCTCAAGCAAGTCTAAGTCATTTTGTGTGACAATCAAGCAAGTCAAGTCATACAAAAGTTAAGCTAAAGACAGTGGTTATGAACTGCCTTAGCTTTATTTGCATTTTTTCCTACTCAATATTTAAAAGACATTGCGTCCAAGCCACATATATCTTAGCAGTTTAAATTTATAAAGATAAAAAAAGCCTAAAACTGATATTAGGCCAACAATAAATCAACATACATATTTGTTCAATATGCCTCAAGCATGACATCAAATCATGAAATTCATTCAAACAATTCAAGTATAATGGTTTCTAAGTCAAATAATATTCTTCAAACATGCCTCACTGTTATGGGACAGAAACACATTTAACCTTTCCTTCTTTTCAAGAAAAAAACAAGATATTCTTTAAGAGTAGCTGAATCCCACCACCTTTGCGTAATTTGGAGAGTGTATTTATCACATGGAATGGATAGTATATGTTAATATTTGTCAGTGTAAATTTGCAATTTGTTGTGTGTGTATGTGTGCCTAGCTTTATTCACATACTTAATCTGCACGTGTGTGTGTGTGTGTCTGCATGTGTGTGTGTGTCTGCATGTGTGTGTGTGTGAGAGAGAGAGGTTGTTGTATTATTATTATCATATCAGATGTATTTACTCGTTGTTTATATGTATGTTTGTTGTTATGCTTTGGAAACACAGTGTATTTTTTGTCATGCCAATAAAGCAACATGAAGTTGAAAAAATTGAAAAATTGAAATTGAGAGACAGAGAGAGAGAGAGAGAGAGAGAGAGAGAGAGAGAGAGAGAGAGAGAGAGAGAGAGAGAGAGAGAGAGAGAGAGAGAGAGAGAGAGAGAGAGAGAGAGAGAGCAGTTTGTTGTGTGTGTACAGTGTGCCTAGTTGTATTCGTTCTTACCGCCACCTTGAACAAAGGGGGGGGGGGGGGGAGGGGGTGCTTATTCATGGCCCAAAACTGAAGGGAGTTCTGTTCATCACAAGCGTCCCAATAGTGGTTCAGCTGAATATGGGGACTGGAACCTGAATCTCTCCTGATTTGAAGTGTCGGATGAAATTCGACGTGGAGGTGGTTGACGTCAAACTGCCGTCCGTTTCTTCTTTGCCTGGTCAGATGTGTAATCCTTATAGTCAAACATCATCATTTTTGGTGCAGAGGAATCCATGACGTTAAGTAACAGCCGTAGCCAGTCTCATTTACTGCAGGTCTGCCGCCGCGTGGCGCGTCATCATATCAACGGGCGCCGCGCATGCAACAGCACTAAAATCGTAACGTTAACTCCTCCTCAATATCAGAGGGGAAAAAATATATATTTATTAAACAGAAAGTCAAGTCATTTCAAGTCATTTGACTCAAGTCTAAGTCAAGTCTCAAGTCATGAATATCAAGTCAAAGTCAAGACGAGTCTTTTATGAATTTTTGTCAAGCAAGTCTCAAGTCCTAAAATTTGCAACTCAAGTCTAACTCGAGTCATGTGACTTGAGTCCCCCATGTCTGATGTTCAAGTGTTAATAGTCAAGTGTAAACAGGTGATAATGTAACAGCCGATTGTGCCGATTGTGTTGTGTTGACTCTTCTGAACTGAAGCAGTGCAAAGCATCATGGGAACATGTTCTGAACTGTTCCTGTCCTAGTCTACGTGTTATGTTATCTGGGTTTTAGTGTTGTGTGATTGATTTAGTGTTCATGTTTATCTACATTTGTTGGGTTGGGGGGGGGGGGGGATTGATTGCCTCAGGGCAGCGAGGGTGTGTTCAGTGTCAATAAAATAGCTTGGAAATTAGTAGCTCTTAGTCGATCCTTCCACACAGCTCACCACAATATCTACTTTGAATGAAATCATAATTAGGTTTTTAAGTTCCGCTGGCTGGGAATCACTGACCTTGGGCAGGACGTCTCTGGAAGCAGAGAAGAAGTAGGTGTGAACGATCAGCGTCTCGGCTATGGACGTGAAGTTTCCCTGAAAACACATCGGAGGTCAGAGGTCAGCAGGTTGTGTGTGTGTGTGTGTGTGTGTGCGTGTGTGTGTGTGTGTGTCGGTGTGAGTGTGTATGTGTGTGTGTGTGTGTGCATGTTCAAGTGTGTGTGTATGTGCTCAAGTTCAAGTTCAATTTTATTTATACAGCATGTTTAAAAACAACCGTAGTTGACCAGTGCTTAACAAGCTCGAAAAGATTAATAAAAATAATTTTTAGATAATATACACAAACAATACACAATATATATAATATGAATATACAATACAAAATAACCGACAGTATAAAAAGGTCAAGGTATCAAAGCTCAACTCGAATTGAAAGCCAATGAAAAATAATGAACCATAAGCAAGGACTTGAACGTTTCAACGGTCCGACCTGTTCTTATATGAATAGGTAGACTATTCCAGAGATTTGGGGCAGCCAATCAAAAGGCTCGGTTACCTTTGTTTATTAACCTGGATCTGGGCACATCGAGGAGCATCTGATTGGACAACCTCAGTGCTCTGACAGGTGTGTTGACATGTAAAAGCGCCGATAAATAAGAAGGCAACAACTTATTTAAGATCTTGAAAACAATTAATACAATTTTAAATTCAATCCTGAAACACACAGGAAGCCAGTGAAGCCTGGCCAAAACCGGTGTGATGTGGTCGCGCTTTTTGGTCCCAGTTAAAAGTCGCGCTGCTGCGTTCTGGACTAACTGTAACCGACGAAGGGATGACTGATCCAATCCAACATATAAAGAGTTACAGTAGTCTAATCAAGATGTGATAAATGCATGTATGACTCTTTCAAAGTCTTTGGGTAGCAGGTACGGCTTGACCTTAGCCAAAAGTCTCAGCTGGAAGAAACTGGTTTTAACAACAGAACTAATCTAAAATCACACCCAGATTCTTGGTAAGAGGACAAATATGGGAACCTAAAGTACCAAGAGCATCTACACAGGCACTAAAATGTACAGCACGACCAAACACAACAATTTCAGTCTTATTGTCATTGAGACAGAGACAATTCTGATCCAACCATATTTTGAGATCACTCAAACAGTTCAACAAAGGCTGGATAGTGACCTTGTCATTGTTTTTTACAGGAAAGTAGATTTGTACATCATCTGCAAAACAATGGAAAGAAATGTTATGCTTTTCTAAAATGGACCCTAAAGGCAACATGTACAGAGAAAAGAGCATGGGTCCCAAAATGGAACCTTGGGGGACCCCACACGAAAGAGGGGCAGCAGATGAAGAGCAATTCCCAAGGTGGACAGCAAAACTCCTGTCTGTCAAGTACGATTCAAACCATTTTAGGGCTATGCCCGTAATGCCAACACTTTGTTTGAGTCGGGATAAAAGGATAGAGTGGTTAACAGTGTCAAAGGCAGCAGTCAAATCTAAAAGCACTAAAACAGCAGAGTTTCCTGAGTCAACCGCTAAGAGAAGGTCGTTATAGACTCTTAGAAGGGCAGTTTCAGTACTGTGGTGGGCCTTAAAACCAGACTGGAACTTTTCATAAAAACTAAAATCAAATTAAAAACAACCTTCTCCAAGACTTTAGATAAAAAAGAAAGTTTAGAAATAGGTCTAAAATTAGACAAAACTGAAGTATCCAGATTCTTCTATTTTAAAAGTTGTTGGACAACAGCATGTTTAAAAGCAGCTGGAACACACCCTGAGCTGAGAGATGTATTAAACAGTCCCTCCAGAAAAACGTGATTATGCGATCGCATAATTCAATGCATAATCAGCCAAAGTCCGCATATTTATGCAGGGGTGCATTTTTTCAAATTCGCCGCACTGTCGCTGCATAAATTGCAGATTTCTTCGGAAAATATGTGGGGCTTGCATGATTTCATAATCCCCGCATTTTCACATGTAAACAAGTCACATGTATCTCAGCAGAAAGTTGAAAAATGTTGCGTTTATTTAACACGAGCAGCCATTTTCCCCAGTTGCCATGGGAACGTTATGAAGTGACATAATTTCGCCTAGTAAGAACACGGTGTTGGGGGAATCACTTTTTTTTCTCTTTTTCATCATACCGCAGTTTTTGCAAGTTCCCGTAATTTCATTGCATAAAATTGCATAAATATCCCGCATATTCCTTCGCATTTTTTAAGAAAACGTGTCGCATAATCAAGGATTTTTGGCCGCAACAATCACAATCACAAAAAAAACGCAATTTTCTGGAAGGACTGATTAACCAGGGATAAAATACTGGACCCAAAAGTGTTAAAAACACCTTTGAGTAATCGTGCAGAGATACTGTCCAGCAGGCAGTTTGCAGGACGAAGCTGGCTAACCACACCAGAAAGAACGTGTAATGAAACTGGCTCAAACTGCTGGAAGACAGCTGAGCATAAAGGAGGAACAGAGGGGTCACTGGTAAAAGCAGGGGGTGAAAAACTCAGGCCAGCAATTTCATCTATGAAGTGTTTCAGGAAGTTGTCACACAATAATGTGAATGGCACAGCACAGTCAGCTTCACAAGGGTTAATAAGAGAGTTAACACTTTAAAAAGAACCTGAGGCCTCTGGGCGTTACTAGCAACCAGGTGAGATAAAAAATGAGTTTTAGCAGATTCAACTGCTACCTCGTATTTATGTAATCTGTCCCTTAAATCTGAAATGACACTTGGAGTGTGTGTGTGGGTCCGTGTACATTTTGATAGTTTGATTTTTCGTTTGAACCACAAAACAGAATAAGGAGAAACCACCTGTTTGTCGTTTGACGTTTCAAACCAAAAACAAAGAAACGGTAAAAAAGAGCCGTTCTCCCGTTTTTGGTTTCTGAATCCAAAAACGAAAAACGACTAAACCAAATTCAAATAACGGTCCGGAATCCGTGTATGGTTCGTTCATTCATTATTCGGTTTTCAAACCAAAACAGAAAAACCAAAAAATAGTATGTTTATTTCGTTTTGATGTTTTAAAAACCAGAACAGAAAAACAGAAAAACAAAAACACGTTTTTTTTTCCGTTTTTATGTTTTAAAAACCAGAACAGAAAAACACGAACACAAGATAATATTTTCTTTCTGTTTTTAATGTTTGGAATACTGGTTGGTCGTCTAGGAGATGTGACCCCGCCCACTATCAGACGCAGTTTCATCTCATCCTCCGCACGCACACTCAGACGCAATTCCATCTCCCGCCTGACGGCAAAGTAGAAAATGGAAACATTCATTTTATTTCGGGGAAGCCGACGTCTTGGGTTCAAGGCAGAAGACCTAACGTCAGAAAAAATCGGAATGATTTTCCAGGTAAGGCTTTTTTTATTTAACGTGTGCTAGTTACTTAACGTTAACATTAGCCACATATCTGAATATAGTGTTACCTTCTGGCAGTGTAGCTAGCTGCTAGATAGCTTCTAGGATTTCTACACATAGCTAGCTAGCTAGCTAGACCAACAAGCTACAATCCCAGGCAAAATTATTGTAAAATAGAACACTTTCCACTTTTCCAAACCAAACCTGAACCTGACCAAATAACACCTAGCTAATTTAATACCCATAAGGATATTGAACCATTTTATCCTAGCTAGCTACCTCACCTTTTCATACATATAGCATCTACTCTGGACAGTAATTTTGTTTGGTTGAATTGTTAATTGATGTAGTTATATTTCAGGTTCGTGCACCAACAGTGTTCCTCACAGATGACCTCAACCAAGTTATATTGCCATCTGGAGGGGTTTTTGAATACATGGATATGAGGTCAGGTGGACATTTTGAAGTGCACGGAGAGGGTGCGGAAGAAGGGAGCCGCCAAAGCAATGAAGGGAGTCGCCAAAGCAACGGTCGTTTCACCTTTCGCCGCCCTGCCAGTGCTCCATTTGCCTCAGCCCCGTTTGCCTCAGCAACGGCAACCACCTTGTCTGCTCCCAGACCGAAAATGATGCAGAGGTAAGTAGACTTATAGGGTAGGGCAGGGACACATAGTGGTACTGCCATACCAGGAAGATATTTAGTGTATAGATGTAGGGTAACATAGATTGTGTCCCAAGAAAACCAATATCTCGGGTGGGGGAGGGGGTAAGCGTGACGTGGACGGTACACTATCTCATAACACAGGTTATTAAAATGTAACTATCTCCCAAAAATTAACCGACTTGTGATATGTCTCTGGCAGTATAAATTATCCCAAATTCCTTTGACTGTATTTGTTCTCAGGAATGTCCTGATTGCGGACGTTGTTGACGGGAGACCTGAGACGTCCAGGGCAGTCACAGTAAACTTTTCAGACTTTGAGGCCTCAGTGCCAGCCATAACAGCCAAGGTGGTAGAAGCTTTGGGCCAGGAGGAGACAGTCATCCTAATTGACAACCATGGCAATCAGATTGTGGACTGTGAGGGAACGAGAGGTACAGACTAGCATTCAACGTCAAATTGTGTTGTGGTCAAATTGTTTACGTGCATTAAGTCATTAAATATGTTATCAACACAGGTTCTACATTCTGGAAGCAGCATGCCAGAAAAATCTTTGCAGTACCAGAGGCACAGTTCCAACTGCTGCGAAACAACAAAAGAAGACGGGAAAGGTACTTTAATAATCTAAGTGCAACACAGTGTTTGATAAAATATAAACTGGATGTGCCATCTTTATGCTGCTTTGGTGTTAGTCTAATCATTGAAAAATAAGTTCCTTCAGGTTCAAGCAAGACCAGAGTACCTTGTTGGGACATATTTTCCAATAATGCCTGCCATTCTATACATTATCCCTTACTAATATTATGTATATATATAATATATGTATTGTTTTCAGTCAAAATGAGGACACACATGACGAACTGCGAGAAAACCTGGAGGTGGTGTCCAGCACTCTAAAAAACTTAACAAAATTCATCCAGGACAACCCGGTGACACCACCGCTGAGTCGGAGCCAGATAGACGTCATAAAGAGCGCCTTCACTTGTATTATCTGCACAGGTATGTACCGGTAATACATACAAAAAAGTCCTAGCAAAATTGAATAGTTTGGTTCCAAAATGCTATATCCTTCATTTTAATTTATTTTTATTAATCATTTTTAATTTTAGTGGAACTGTAATTGACTTATTGTTATTTGATTTATCTTTACTCAATCAAAATAACTGCAATTTTAATGATATTACCTAAAATACAGATGACTTATTGTTTTAAAAAAATGGAGATACAGCGTTTTGGATCCAAACTCTTCATCCTGCAGCGCTGCTGATAATTCGTTTAACATATGACAACATTAACAGCTAATGTTGTAAATGGGAATCATATTCAATATCAGAACATGCATTACTGATATTATACTGTATAGTGACCAATACTCAGGAACATCTTTCAAAGATGTGAAATAAGATGTGTTGTTGAATAGTAATTACTTCTACTTTTTACACTTTATCCCAATTGTAGATCTGATGAAGGACCCCGTTTTTGCCGAGTGCTGCAGAAGCCTCCTGGGCTGCAGGGGTTGTGTGGATCAATGGAAGCAAAACCAAGGGTACTGCCCAAAGTGTAGAGGGCCGGCCTTTGATGTTCACGGGCACTCTGTGGTGGGCCTGGATGAGGCACTAGCTGCACTGCAGCTTCTTCTGTCTTAATCAGTTTATACATTATATGTGATGTTCTTTTAACATAACACACCAATACTCAGGAACATATTTCAAAAATGTGAAATAAAAAGAGTTGTTGAATAGTAGTTACTTATACTTTTTACACAAAATTTGGAGGGCCAGCCATTCACGGCCACATTTAACGTTCATGGGAACTCTGTGGTGGGCCTGGATGAGGCACTAGCTGCACTGCAGCTTCTTCTGTCTTAATCAGTTTATACATTAGTTATCTTGCTTATTAGTTGCCGAAATGAAATCAAAATGTACTTCACACATTGTATCTGTTACTGTTTAATATTTTTTTCAACTGAACAAATAAATACAAATATTACTTTTGGCTCACTTGTTCGGTTCACTTGTTTACCATAAACAACACAGTACTTACAGCTCTCAGATTTGACTTGCAAATCAAGGTTAGAGGACAAGGTTGACTTTGTGGATTATTTTTTGTTCCCTTTCTCTATTTCGACAGACACAGACAAATGCATTTTTCACTTGGTGGAATTGTTGGATGGTTTAGTCCAGGGGTGTCAAACTCAACTTCACTAAGGGCCACACTGGAAAATAATCACATCAAGGGACAGACGTGTAGTTTATTGACATATTTTGAAAAAAAGTAAAATATCTTTGACTGTATTATTGCATGTCCCACTTACACACAGGTACAGTTTTGTCGACATAAAGCCCAAAAAAGGTAACTTAGCCATCATAGAGTTTGGCAAATCAAGCAAAATAATGATACAAATTTTAAAAGCAGGCTACCACATAGCCAACTAACAGCAACCTGTTTCACAGCCTGAATATGAAAACGGTCTGCTTCTGGGAGAATTTCTTAGTCTCAAAGTTGGTAAATCTGTCAAATACTGCTTTGAGTGTCCGGTAATTACAGTTTGAAAACAGTTTCTACTAGGCGGGCCAAATGTATTGTGAACCTAAATTGATTTGCAGGCCCAATCAAATTCTGTGAGGGGCCGGGTTTAACCCACGGGCTTTGAGTTTGACACGTGGTTTAGACTGAGAATTGTTTTCTGTACAAGAAAGGGATTGAAAGACAAACCAAGTAGTGGTTCTCATGCAAATTAGAGACAATAAACATTACTTCTTGTCTCCTCTGAACTAATATGATTTGATGCCAACATTTCCCCTGAACATCATCATGATGCCACATATAAACTGACATAAGATGGTCATTTTCCTTTACATGTATCTCTCAGTTATATTTAAAAGACAGAAAAGGGCATCATTGAAATAACTAAAGTCTTTGTTGACAACACGGTCAAAAATAACTGATGTGTCAGGATAGGCAACAGCAAAATCGTCTTCAGCCTGGTTCCTGTCTTCCTCTGCTCGAAACGGGTCCACACCAAAGATCGGCTCCCTGGTGAGTGAGGATCCAAAGTCCTGCTCATACCCGTCTGCCACAACAGTTGCACTGGGTAGAAGGTCCTCAGATATTTTTGCTGGACATCCTCCTACAGCTAGGACATTAGGTATTCCTCGGCCTAATAAAAGGACAAAAAAAGGCAAGTTTTAATTATTATTATTTTTAATGAGATGATTAATTCATTCCAATTCGTTTTTGGCATACCTGGAATCCTATGTGCATTCCATGTCTGCACAACCCTGTTTACGCCAATCTGGCTTAATTGGCCCACGAAGTTTGAGACACAGAATTTTACAGTGTTGTCCTGCATGCTAATGGCCTCTTGGTCAACCAACTGCACTAAGGCCTCCTTTAGAGGGTAGTTGACTCTTTGGTTGATTTCCGGCCAAATCCGTTCCACTCTTAAGTTCTGTTATGAACATGACATGTAGGGAAAAGTGAAGAGGCAGCTCAACTGCAGGCTACAAGAACCTGATTTTATTTTTATTTATGACATCACCAGGTAGGTTATCAGGTTGGAACTAAATGCACAGACTGTTGCCTTGAATTAATAACAGAATTACACTTGCCATGGACGATGTGGACTGGATGTAGGGCTGCCGGTTGAGATTATGTCTGTGCCCAGACAGGATTTCCTGCACGTAAAGTGATAAATAAAACTCCTTCCCATGGTCAACCCTCACTTGGTCCCACATCCCGTGGGTCAATACTGCATGTCTGAAAAGTAATAATGTGCATCAGTATATAGCCTATGACACGTCCAGATGATGGTATTATAGTACAATGAATCACACTAAATGAAATGTTAAGCATCTAACAGAGACATTCACTTGGATGAGCCTTACAAGACAGTATGGCAATATAATTTGCTTTCAGGTTGCCTACTCACTTGTATACTTCATCATAGATGCATAAGTTGTTTTTTACTGGCATGGTAGAATTTGCCACAATTTTGCTACTGTAGCCATCCACTGCAACTACATGTGTCACACCAAACATTCCCAGCTTTTCGTTCTGGTCCATATGCAGTTTATGACCCATGTTTTCAGCGTGGTAGGGGATCGGGTTCAGATTACGGGCACCCTGTATAACAAAGAGGAAGTTAAGATATAGCTAGCCCTCCACTTCAATAACTTTTTTAAAATGTTAATTTCCAGACCTATAACGTTACTTACGTTTCTTCGCATTTCGTTATATGGCTGATGAACGTCTCTTAAAATGTTCCCAACTCTTGTTTCTCCCGCATGCACACCAATCGTGGACAGATACCCTGTCATAAATTTTCGGCCAAAGGATGGACCCGTCTGTTGAAGTAGATTAACTGTAGATTGATATTCTGTGGCATTCAGTCTGAATCAGAACAATCAAGGTAGGCCTAGCTACTGTGTGGGTGGGTGTGTGAGGGGGATTAGCATCTAGCTAACTTAGCCTTACAAAACTCACGGGCAGTTTTCTACTGAATTCTCGTCTAAATGTAATCATATAAAGACGAGAAAGTGAGGGCTACAGTATGCATGTGTGTGTGTGTGTGAGTTCGAGACCAAATGCGTGTGTCACATAGGCTACTATTGTATATAGTCTAAGGTCTTATACTCAATGGCAAGCTCTACAGCCATAGCAACCAATGTAAACAAACCTAGCAACTGATGAAGTTTATGTAGGGGGCTGCATCGAGATGGCTAGCAAGCGAGAACATGTCAAATACCCCAAAACCAGCCTTAATAATAATTCAACAAAATAGCCACAAATTAAAGAATACATACCTGGTTGATTGCAGACATAACTGCTAACTCCAACTCCTCGTTTGAGATTTCATTCCTCCTCCTTAAATTGTGCTCTGCGCAAAACCGTCTCACGGTCATGACCGAGCACCGTGAGGCACCGACGCGCTGTAGGGAGGTGGATATTTGTCCGTGTGTTTTCCCACTCTCAAATAATTTGTGTATGTACTCTGTGTACATATCTAGAGCCATCCTTTATCGCTAGCTTCTCGCTACTGAAATAATTGCCGTGTGCGGTCTGGTAACGTTAACGGTCTAGAGTGGCCCGCGAAATTACAAATCCCACTGTCGCCACCCCATGACCCGCCCTACAAAGCAGCTTGATTGGTTGGGTTAGGCATTTGACCTCAAGTGGTTAAGGTTAGGATAGCCGATTGGTCAGGGGATAGCGCCAGGGTTACGTTACCTTGCGTAAGCATGGACGCCTGGCCAATAAATGCCAGAGCCATATCACTCTGATAAATGCTATTGAAGGGCGGATTTTCCCGTTTTGGTTTCATGCTTTGTTTTTCTCTTTTTCTGTTCTGATTTTTAAAACATAAAAACGGAAAAAAACATGTTTTTGTGTTTTTGTTTTTCTGTTTTTCTGTTCTGGTTTTTAAAACATCAAAACGAAATAAACATACTATTTTTTGGTTTTTCTGTTTTGGTTTGAAAACCGAATAATGAATGAACGAACCATACACGGATTGGTCCGATTTTGTTTGTTTTTTATATTCCTTTTCTCATTTCTCCGTTTGAATATCTACATTAAAAGAAAGACAGGTTAATAGTAAATATAGCTTATAAAAATAAAAGCCAAGCTTTTAGAAGGAAAAAAAATCCATCAATAAATAGGCTTATATAAAGAAATATGTTAGCAACAGTAGTTTATGACAGTGATGTAATATGGTGCCTACGTACACATCACCAGTCACGTTTAATGAGCGCATTATTTGGTTCAATACAGTTGGTAATAGTTAGAACTTATTGTGTTTGCAGAGTTGTTACTGTTAGCACTATATTATATAATTAAATTAATATTTAATGTGGTTTCCACCGTAATGGACCAAACTGTCCCCCCTTTCTACCAGCAGGTGGCAGTATTTAAATGACTGACTGTATTGTGTCTTTGGAAACTGTTTTAAATCAAGATTACTGATACAGATGTGTTTATTGTTGTTCATTTCATTTGGTTTTATTTGCAACCTAGTTATCATCATCATCATTCCCCCCCAGCCCAGAGTTAAACCTGCATGTCCTTCTGTTTTAACCTGATTCTACCACTGCTATCAGCTTCTTAGCAGCTCAGACAACAAACTCCCATCAGAAATGTCCTAATGTAGAATGATTTACCTGTGTGCTATATACTGTGTGAGTCTTTCTTCTCTAGACACATTCCAGTGTGTCTAACAGATTTAATATCGTGCCTATCCATGCCCAAACGAAAAAAAAAGTACTTTATTGTATTTGTCAAGGAAATTATTCTTAATAACACGGGGTAAGTAAAATAAAAGGTTAAAGTTAAAGTGAAACAAATGAAGACAATTGAGCAGAAATCAAAATCTGGTTGTCAAGTGTTTATTCTCATTTATAAATGGAGAGTCGTTGAAACACAGGCACCTCGGTGCAAATGCTGGAACGCTCTGTCTCACAATCAGACAGACAGTCACAATATGCACATAAACAAATGGTCACTTTTTACCCCCCTCCTCGGCTTTTTGCAAAGGCCCAGGTTTACACAAACACTTTGGAACAGGTCAGGTCATCCCTTTTGGCCCACTTCAACCCAAGACATAACACCTTTCCTTGTCTCAGCTGTTGAAGAAGTTAAACTGTGTCCAAATCTTGTTTATGGCGCCCCTGTCTCCTTATCAACGGTTGTTCGGATAAACAGATGTCAGGAGAGGCCTCGGGAAAGGTCTCTGAGTACTTTTCTCTTCAAAGTTTTATGGCTTCAGCTGTTCCATCTGTTAGAAACCTTTTTCTAAGTTTAAACCATAATCTAAGCACACTAACCTAACAGCGTTAAATGTATGTTAAATGTAATTTGCCATCACATTTCACCCTTTTGATTACAAGATAATCACATAAACAAAAATTACTTTGATTAAAGCACTTGGACATATATATATATATATATATATATATATGTATATATCACAAGTGTTTTTGAGGAGTACAAAATAAGAATCAGTATAAATCAGGAATAATAAAAAGACAAAAATAGTCTGTAATCAGAGCTAAAGCTTAAACCCTCTGTGTGTCTGAACCTATCCATGTGTACAGGGAGTGTACCCCCCCTGGTAATTGAAACCAACCTGTCATGACTCCACACAACTCCTAGCATTGAGCAACACAAATATAATCAACTTAAGAAAAATAAAAAACAAAATAAAACAAATAAGATAAGATAAGCCTTTATTGTCTCCTATAGGAGAAATTCGTCTTGGGCATTCGAGAGAACAAAAACGGCGACACATCACGCATAACACACAATAAACATACAGTTAACAACATAAAAACATAGTCATACATTATCTCATGCCTCAATGAACATCCAACAACACACCACAACCCCCCCCACACATCCTCCCCCTCGCATTGCACAAAAGTTTTGATAATGATTGCACATTTCCCATTAACTCATGCTCTATAAGCATAAATAATAAATAATTAGGATTATAAATTCCCACTGGCTGTGTTGCTGTAGTTGTCCTTGTACCTAAGCACCTGGAATAACTCAGTAGAGTCTTCAGCAGTCTGCAAGGCCTGGTATTGGATCATACTTGTCATGAACAGAGATGAAAACATTTTCCTGATTAGTGGAATGATACAAGCAATAATCAGAAAACCAAATAACAGTGTGATCACTGGAGCTATAAATCTCACCACCCATGCTTTCCAACCCCCTCCCAGTAGACAATGTGACCAATCCCAACCGGACGTGTCAGCCGAGACGTCGCGGGATTTGAGATGTCAGGAGTGAGTTGAGTTGATGAATAGTGTCAGTGATGTTACCTTCAATGTCTGGAATGTAGGTGCAGCAATGTGTACCTATGATGTGGCACAGGCCCCCTTGGGCAGCTAATATCAAATCGAGCCCGATCTGATGTTGAAGCAGCATGCTACGCATTGCTCGCAAGACTGGAGGAAATTCGTTGAATCCTGCAGGGCTCGAGAGTGCGACCAATTTGGTCGCACATGCGCCCAAATTTTGTAAGGGTGCGACTAACATTTTTCCTAGGTCGCACCGGTGCACCTAACGTCCTCTCCGCTGCGTTACATGACCCATTTCTTCTGTAAAGCCGTGCCCGTGTTTGGATCTCTCCTCTTACTCTCCGTGCAGCCCCGCCCCCATTCACTCAGACACACACGGACTCCCCTGCAACACGGAGAGACACGGCGTCGGTCCACATCGCGACATTTGTCTACAGTTTTAATTGTTATTAACACAGCTGTATATCGTTAAGCATGAGAGGGAAACCTGTATTTGTACCAGTGTTTCCGCTGCTAACTGTGTTACTGCGGCGAAAAATACAGACAAAGTTATCGAATGCAACTAACTTCACGGAGCCTGCTGCACCTGGGCGAGAGATGTGGCCAGAATATCATAGTTCATAAAATGCAGCGCAGTCATGATACAGACATTTTATACACAAGATTTGTGTAACACCGCTCACCCGCCAAAGCGCATCGACCCGTGCTGGACCCGTTCATGAGTCAGCCGTCACTGTGTGAGTAGCAGACGCTTCAGTCCATCGCACTCTTCCCCCCCTTTCTCTCTCTGTCTCCCTATTTTGTTTTTTTGGGGGGAGGAGGCATTTTCGGCCTTTACTTTTATAGGAAAGCTGAAGACATGAAAGGGGAGAGAGGGGGGGGAATGACATGCAGTAAAGGGCCGCAGGTCAGAGTCTAACCTGGCCCGCTGCGTCGAGGAGTAAACCTCTATATATACCGACTGAGCTATCTGGGCGCCCTCTTTCTCTTTTAATCAGTCTGTTATTGTTGTTGATAACAAGTGAAGGAGCTTTAAGGAGATATATATTTTTAAATATATCCTAGGCTATTTATTTCAGATAATTTTCATTTACATGTGTTTCAGCTGTATATTTTCAAACTGAGAAGTAAACCGTGTCTTTGCATTTCATAAAAGCTTGAGAAAAGTGGCTTTGACTTAAAACTTTAGCCCACTTTGTAAAAATACAGAGATATAATTTTTAGTCCTGGACTAGTGGAAGATCTGATAAAAATCTGTGTGTGTGTGTGTGTGTGGGGGGGGGCAATTTGGAGGATTTTGATGCTAGGGAGTGTGGCAAGCTGATTTAGCCAAGGCCAAAGGGGAAGAAGGCCAAATTACAGGTGTTGGACATCTGAGGGGCATGTAACAGCAAGGGGGGGGGGGGGGTTAAGACTTTGAGCCATGAAATGTGTTCAGGGAAGCACTTTGAAACAGTAACACTTTCTATTTTGAAATGTTTTACTTAAAATGTTGTAGTTTGGCAGCTCAGTGAAGCACTTTAAACATTTATATATATATATATATATATATATATATATATATGCTTCAACTAAAAAGTATTTACCTACACCTTATTCTTGTTTAAAATAATTTACATAATATATATATATGAATGTATATGGAGCGTGATAAAAAGGTGATCTCGAAATTGTGGCGTTAATGGCGCCGCAAGGAAAAATTTGGGTGCACCTAAATAAAAAAGTTAGGCGCACCAGTGCAACCAAGGCAACAAGTTAGTGTGGAGCCCTGTCCTGAAATTAGAGTCGCAGCCAGATTTTCAAGGCTCTCCTGAATGTGGTCGATATTGTGAGCATTATTGACCGCACCCCACCATGGAAAAATCCCCGCAACAAATTTACTCCCTGGCCCCGTTACCTCTCGCTTCCGTCTAACCCCTCCGTGTGGCATCGGCATGTACTGAGGATAATGGTGTGTTGTGTGTACAAGAGAAGTCATAACAGTAATGGACGGTGACAAATAGATCATGCTACATCTTCCAGCCCACAAGGGAGTCAAAATCTGATACCAATGATCTCCACAGACCCAAACATAACTCACCAGTGACCCTGCACCAGAATCATCAGGCCAGCGCATCATGTGAGTTAGGGATGTGTCTAGAGCAGAAGCATTCAGATGACCTGCTGTAGAGTGTAGACATGGACTAATGTTATATTCACCTGTCGCACATGTACAGTTTAGAGTCAGTTGGCAGCCCGCATTTGATCCCAAATAACGAGAACCTTTTCGCTGAGCTCTCTCAATGCAAAGTGCATGTTTCAGAGTTTTCATTAGACTAGGATGAAATTGGCCTAAGCTTTCTGAAAGTTTACCCTCTTTCGCGGTAAGCATAGTACCATTAGGAGCGCGCACAGTACGATTTGTAAACTCAGCACAAGGTGCTGGTTGAGGGTCGGCAGAGTAAAATTGGCCCCCCTCCTCTCTAACATCTTTAAGTGCTGTTAGCGCGCAGATGGCTTCCCTTAAAGTCAAAGGCTGGGGTTTTACTGGAGTCGCTTGTTTTTGTGAGTGAGGAAAAAGTGAACAAACATAACATGAGTGATTGTAACCTGAGTCACGCGTGAATTTCTTAACTAAACCAAGCCAGGTATTAGTAGAAAATGCATCGTCAATATTAGCTAAGGAAATCTAGTGATTTGTCCTTATTTCAAGCGTTTCGGTCAAAGGTTGTCTATGTGGAATGTCAGATATGGGCGATGGAATTATTTCTATATAAAACGGCCCACATGGATCCTCCTCCCCATTCACCCAAGCGCACACAATAAAATATCCTTGGTCAGATGGTTGAGCATCCTTTAACGTCAACAATACTGTGGGTGAGGTAAAATTCACTTTCTGCACTGACAATCTATGGGTTAGGTTTGTGTGGTCCTGAGGAACTACAAAACCCCAATCAAGATCCCCTGTATGCCAGACAGCCTGGTTCCACGAGAAACACTTCGGCCCTCCCCGTATGTCTTTCACCTGTGTAAACATAGCATATGTAGATTTCAGCTCGCCCACCATGTAACCGCCCTTCCCTACACAAGAAATAGTCGCAAGGGTTAAGCATGCAAGTAGAGGTCATATTAGCCATTACAGTGATATTTGATCTACGGTACTTATTATAGTGTGAGCGCCATAGTTCTCTGGAAGTGTCATCTGTCGAGCGCATCTCGTGGTGTTTTCCCCCCCTCTGTGCTGCATGAGTGACTTCAATGTGTGTGGGTGTGGCAGTTGTATTTGGGAAAGTTTTGTTAGCAGAGGTCATTACGTCAATCAATGGTTTATCATATCTTTCTAGTATCACAAATGCAACCACCACAAATGCAGTAACAAAAAATAAAAACACCACAAACTCTGAACCCCCGAATTGTCGTGGAGGGTACCATTTCCGTCGTTTCCGGCCTGACTGCTCCATTTGTCGTTTTTCTCAACCACCAGTTGTGTTGTGGAAACAAAAGTGGAAAGAAAATACTCTCTCCTCTGAAGCCTCAGAGAAGTCAAACAGTCTGTCAGTACCTAAACTGTGTGTTTTTTTTTATTAATGAACAGAGATGCAGAGTGAATTGTTCTTTCAGTGTTCAGTGTCACTGTTGTTTCCTGCAAAAAGTTTAATCAGTAGCCATACCAGTCTGTAGGTCAGATTTTCACTCTTTGAGGCAAGGCGAGGCTCTTCTTTACGTTGTTGGCCTAAAGGTATCACCCTTTTCCCACGTAGTCTTCTCGTCGGTCGCTGAGAGTAGCACAGAATCACCGTCTGTCAGGCTTGCTCTCAGGTCTCCCTCGTAGGTGACACGACGGAAATTGTTGTCACTTGTTGTAGGTTATCGCAAACCTAGCTGCTCCCCTCTGGATCAGGAACGCTGCTCCCCTCTGGATCAGGAACGCTGCTCCTCTCCGGATCAGGAACGCTGCTCCTCTCCGGATCAGGAACCTGCTTGCAGTGTGTGGCGTGAATCCATGTCGCTCTCTCTGCTATCTTCACTGCCGTTTGCGTCACCCAGAGGATTTGAAACGGTCCGTTCCAACGTCTGCTATGCCAATGTTTCCTCCTGTAATCCTTCACCACCAAGTCTCCTGGTTTGAGCTTGTGCAGCGGACCCCCTGCTGGTTGAGGCAGACCTGCTGAAACCTGTATTCTTATGACAGAAAGAGCAGAAGACAGTTGCACACAACATTTCACCTGTCCTTTTCGCACTGAGCGGTGGAGGGAAGATGTCCTATCCCTAAAGATGTTTTTGTTCCCAAAGGGAAATCTCAATCGGACTGAGATTACAGCAAGATCTTGATCTTTTTGCATTAAACGGTAAAGCCGTTGTCCAAAGGAGCTCTGTGCTTGCACAGTATTAACCATTCAAGTGATAAGCACAGTGGCACCTGATCTCCATGCCAACATCCATACTCATTTAGTGAACCTTAAAAATTTACAAAGTCTTTCTTCTCCTCCTTAATTTACTCTATAATAATCCATATAAAATGTGCTTAAAGGAAACACTTGTTCTGAAAGTTGCTCCCTTTAGGCCCCAAATTACCCTGAGGGTTGTTTCAGTGCAAGTCAATCAGAATTAGAAAAATACAAAGACTGTATTTAAAATAACTAAGGACTGGGAAAATTAAAAATGAACACAACAATGTTTTGGTACCGCATGACTATCATAGACATATCAATTATTTAGTATTTGATCTTAATTATGACTCTACAGAGCTGTCAGTGATGATGGTACTAAGAGGTTTTCCCATAACACTATCCTATTTCAATAATATATGTATGAATTGGGGTAAGAAAGTATGCATTTTGCTCAAGTCCAAGCTTCAGATGGAAACTGTCCCTGCAGGGAACGAGGAATGCTTTGTCCCTAATCGTTCTAAACTAGGAACCTTATTTTGAAGCCAACACTACAAACTTAATTATAAGCATTTTATTAGGCCTTTAATGTTGAAAAGCTACCATGCAAGTAGTGATGTCATTTAAAGCTACAGCTAGCTGGCCACTTGGATAAAAACATCTCAATATTTGTTTACACCAATCAGATCATTTGTGGAATCAAATCCACCTCCCTCTGTCTCTTCCTGGTGTTCCTAATGGCATTAGGGAAAACTTTATCATGTTTCAGCTAATTTTGCATACTAAAATATGTTTCTGAAAGGATTTTTAGGTGAGAAATAGGCAATGAACTAACAGAATATTGATCCATGTTCAATTTGAAATGATGATGAAAATAAGACCGAAGTCCTTATAGTTGCTCCAGATAATATAGCTTCCAAGATTAGTCAGCTGCTGGGCTCCCTGTCCTCTGCTGTTCAGTCCAAACAGAGAAATCTTGGTGTAATATTCGATAATAACATGCTCTTGGATCAACATATTAAATCTTTGACACGCACATGTTTCTTTCAATTAAGAAACATTGCCAAACTTAGAGGAGCAGTTTCACTTACTGAGCTTGAGATGATCATTCATGCTTTTATTTCATCTCGGCTTGATTACTGCAACTCTATTTTCACCTGTCTCAGCAAGTCGTCCCAGGACCGTCTGCAACTAGTCCAGAACTCTGCTGCAAGGCTGCTGACTAGGTCTAGCAGGATGTCGCACATCACTCCGATTTTATACTCATTACATTGGCTTCCGATCAATTTCAGGATCAAATTCAAAGTTTTGGTTCTAACTTATAAAGCATTGCATGGTCAAGCACCTGCTTATATATCTGACCTGCTACATCCGTACACTACAACCAGGCCCCTCAGGTCTTCTAACCAGGGATTACTGGTTGTCCCACGCACTCGCTTAAAAACTAGAGGTGACCGTTCCTTTGAAGCGGTGGCTCCAAACCTGTGGAACGCCCTTCCTGTTGTCTTACGTTCTGCAGTCTCGGTTGAAGCTTTTAAAAAGCAGCTGAAGACGCACTTGTTTAAATTTGCTTTTGATTGATGTATTTTATTTTTAGGTGTCATGCTGTAATTGTTGTAATGATTGTTTTTAGTCTTTTTGGTTTTAGAACTTAATGTTTTGTACAAATGTTTACCAATGTGAAGCACTTTGTGACTTTGTCTGTGAAAGGTGCTATATCAAATAAACTTATTATTATTATTATAATTTGACATCCAGTTTGACTACAGTTCATGGGCAGTCATTTGACACTATGTAGAGTTTCTTCGGGTCTGATTGGTAGTTAATCTTGGAAACTTAGGAAAACAGAGGAACATCATCTTTTCACAGACTGTCTGTGTAATGTGCTACTGTTTTTAGTCTAAACAAATTACCTACTGAACTTTAACTGTTAATAAAAATGTACTTTAAAAGCTATAAAATCCAAATGATGTGAACACTTTATACTTTAAACATCTTATTTATAATGCTACTATTATCCCTCCTGTTTTAGGCATGAAAAACTCAAACACTCAGTATATATAAATAATGTTTTAGTGTTTTTTCCATTAACACTGTCCTGTGTTACACAGAAATACCTGTATAAAAGCAACAAAAGTTAAAACAATCACCAAATAAAACGTTTTCAGCATCATGTTAATAGTTTAAACAATTTTGTCTTATGGTAACTCAAAAACGCAAACAAAGTCTATAGTGTAGTTCTGCTGAAATCTCACTAGAGTAAAATATTAAATGCTGATAGAATGTAATCTCTATAAACCCGAATCAGTTTCAATATTGTCTTAACCAAGAAACTCAGATAAACCCAACAAAACTATGTAGTTTATCTTATTGTTATCATGTTTGTAATACAAGGTAATACTAATTGCCGTCTAGTATTAGCATAGTCACAATTTAAACTAAGCACTGAGTACTGCAGTCCGTTTATCCAATTTGTATCTTGAAAACATATCACATTGTACGATCTATGACAAGAACGTGTATCAAAATCAACATTGCTGAACCTAAATTCGAAATCCAAATGTCTCCTTCCTCCACATGCACAACTCCTCCCCCATCTTATCTTTGGGCGTGTGTGTGTGTGTGTGAAAGCCCCCACCTTAGCTGCTCTCTGAGCTTCTGTAAGGAAAAGAAAACACACTCCTTTTTGCATTGTCAGCCAAATAAATGGTTTTAGCAGCTAATTATTTCAAATGATTTGTAGGTCTATTGGATAGACAGCTCTATAATGATAATACAGTAATAAACATGTTTCATATACAAAAATCCCAATTTAGTCTTACCCCAAACTGTATATCAGATCACAATAGTATCTAACTGTTTTTGACAAAAAACTCCAATGTTCTCTCTATCTAAAAAAATCTTTGTGTGCACACAGTTTATCAAAATATGGTTAAAAATGACTCCAACAGCCAATAAGGAGTTAAGAAGCGAGAACCCGTACGGTTACATCGCTTCCTGTGTGGTGGATTTTGTGTTTTTGAGGCTGGTACTCGGAGTGCCGTTTTGATGACCACAATTTTCGCTCAGATGTAACGCGGTACCTGAGGCAAAAAATGGTGAAACATCAATTGGAAAAAGCGTTATTTATTTTTACCGTGAAAAAGTGTGTGTTAGGCACATACTTCACGCAAACAGTGAACACTGCAGGACCAAACACGCGCTTTGGTGAAAGTTTTCTTTATAACAATCCGTCCAGTCAGTCTAGTAGGCTAAGTCATCAAAAACGTCCTGATTTAGTCTCCTGATCTGTAAGAGACAAAGATTAAAAAATATGAGACAGTTGAGTGAGAGATAGTCTGAAAAAACATACTTTGTTTATCAGTCAAGTTTTTAGCCATACTGCACATTTGTTCTTATGCCAGTAGACAAGTACACTCATGCCTCATCCTTTCTTGTTATGGTTTCAGTGTTTTGCTATGTATTTTGTTCTATTTCTGTTGCCTGTTATGTTTGTGTGTTTCCTGTTGTGTTCCAGTGACCTGTGTATATTTTTTGTGTACAGTTCTGTTCCCTGTTTTGCATTATGTTCAGTTTCCTGTTTTATTGTGAAAGTCTGGTTTTCTGTCTTGTGATGTCTAGTTTTACTCTCTGTGGTTTCCCGCCCTTGTGATTACCTGATGTTCTCCACCTGTTCCCCAGCCCTTGTGTCACCTGCCTCTTGTTACCTTGTTACTTAGTTTATTTAGCCCCTGTGTTCCCCTTTGTTCCTTGTCAGATCGCCTTGTGCTCCTGAGTGTGTCAGTTTGTGTTCCTGCTTTTGCTTTTGTGCCCGTGCCATGTCTCGTGAGTTTTTTCCTTGAGTGTTTCCAGTCTGTATGTTCCCTTGGTTTTTTGAGAGCCTCCATCCATCCATCGTCGTCCGCTTATCCGTGGTCGGGTTGCGGGGGGAGCAGCTCCAGCAGGGGACCCCAAACTTCCCTTTCCCGAGCCACATTAACCAGCTCTGACTGGGGGATCCCGAGGCGTTCCCAGGCCAGGTTGGAGATGTAATCCCTCCACCTAGTCCTGGGTCTTCCCCGAGGCCTCCTCCCAGCTGGACGTGCCTGGAACACCTCCCTAGGGAGGCGCCCAGGGGGCATCCTTACCAGATGCCCGAACCACCTCAACTGGCTCCTTTCGACGTGAAGGAGCAGCGGCTCTACTCCGAGCTCCTCACGGATGACTGAGCTTCTCACCCTATCTCTAAGGGAGATGCCAGCAACCCTCCTGAGGAAACCCATTTCGGCCGCTTGTACCCTGGATCTCGTTCTTTCGGTCATGACCCAGCCTTCATGACCATAGGTGAGGGTAGGAACGAAAACTGACCGGTAGATCGAGAGCTTTGCCTTCTGGCTCAGCTCTCTTTTCGTCACAACGGTGCGATAAACTGAATGTAATACCGCCCCCGCTGCGCCGATTCTCCGACCAATCTCCCACTCCATTGTCCCCTCACTCGCAAACTCGCAAAGACCCCAAGGTAATTAAACTCCTTCACTTGGGGTAAGGACTCATTCCCTACCTGGAGAAGGCACTCCATCGGTTTCCTGCTGAGAACCATGGCCTCAGATTTAGAGGTGCTGATCCTCATCCCAGCCGCTTCACACTCGGCTGCGAACCGATCCAGTGAGTGCTGAAGGTCACAGGCCGATGATGCCATCAGGACCACATCATCTGCAAAGAGCAACGATGAGATCCCCAGCCCACCAAACTGCAACCCCTCCCTACCACGACTACGCCTCGATATCCTGTCCATAAATACTACGAACAGGATTGGTGAAAAAGCGCAGCCCTGGCGGTGGCCCACCCTCACCTGGAACGTGTCCGACTTACTGCCGAGAACCCGGACACAGTTCTCGCTTTGGTCATACAGAGATTGGATGGCCCTGAGAAGGGTCCCCCTCCCCCCATACTCCCGTAGCACCTCCCACAATGTCTCCCGGGGGACCCGGTCATATGCCTTCTCCAGATCCACAAAACACATGTAGACTGGATGGGCATACTCCCAGGCTCCCTCCAGGATCCTTGCTAGAGTAAATATCTGATCCGTTGTTCCACGACCAGGACGGAATCCGCATTGTTCCTCTTCAACCTGAGGTTCGACTATCGGCCGAACCCTCCTTTCCAGCACCTTGGAGTAGACTTTACCAGGGAGGCTGAGAGGTGTGATACCCCTGTAATTGGTACACACCCTCTGGTCCCCCTTTTTGAACAGGGGAACCACCACCCCGGTCTGCCACTCCTTTGGCACTCTCCCAGACTTCCACGCAATGTTGAGTAGGCGTGTCAACCAAGACAGCCCCTCCACACCCAGAGCTTTTAGCATTTCTGGACGGATCTCATCAATCCCTGGGGCTTTGCCACTGTGGAGTTGTTTGACTACCTCAGTGACCTCCACCAGGGAAATGGACGACAATCCCCCGTCATCCTCCAGCTCTGCCTCTAACAAAGCGTGCGCATCAGCTGGATTTAGGAGTTCCTCAAAGTGCTCCTTCCACCGCCCTATTACCTCCTCAGTTGAGGTCAACAACGTCCCATCCTTACTGTACACAGCTTGGATGGTTCCCCGCTTCCTCCTTCTGAGGTGGCGGATGGTTTTCCAGAAGCGCCTTGGTACCGACCGAAAGTCCTTCTCCATGTCTTCTCCGAACTTCTCCCACACCCGCTGCTTTGCCTCTTTCACGGCAGAGGCTGCAGCCCTTCGGGCCCTTCGGTACCTTGCAACTGCCTCCGGAGTCCTCTGGGATAACATATCCCGGAAAGACTCCTTCTTCAGTTGGACGGCTTCCACCACGGTGTTACCGCCCCTTGAGGCACCTAAGACCCTAAGACCACAGCTCCCTGCCGCAGCTTCAGCAATGGAAACTTTGAACATTGTCCACTCAGGTTCAATGCCCCCAGCCTCCACAGGGATGCACGAAAAGCTCCACCGGAGGTGCGAGTTGAACGTCTGTCGGACAGGAGCTTCCTCCAGACGTTCCCAATTTACCCGCACCACCCGTTTGGGCTTAGCAGGCCTGTCCAGAGTCTTCCCCCACCCCCTGACCCAACTCACCACCAGATGGTGATCAGTTGACAGCTCCGCCCCTCTCTTCACCCGAGTGTCCAAAACATACGGCCTCAGATCAGATGAAACGATTATAAAAATCGATCATTGACCTTCGGCCTAAGGTGCTCTGGTACCAAGTACACTTATGAGCATCTCTATGTTTGAACATGGTGTTTGTTATAGACAATCCATGACTAGCACAGAAGTCCAATAACAGACAACCACTCTGGTTTAGATCAGGGAGGCCGTTCCTCCCAATCACGCCTCTCCATGTGTCTCCATCATTGCCCACATGTGCGTTGAAGTCCCCCAGCAGAACTATGGAGTCCCCCTCCGGAGCCCCATACAGGACTCCATTCAAGGTCTCCAAGAAGGCTGAATACTCTGAACTCTTGTTTGGTGCATATGCACAAACAACAGTCAGAGTTTTCCCCCCAACAACCTGCAGGCGTAGGGAGGCGACCCTCTCGTCCACCGGGGTAAACTCCAACATTGCAGCGCTCATCCGGGGACTTGTGAGTATCCCCACACCCGCCTGGCGCCTCACACCCTGGGCAACTCTGGAGAAGAAAAGAGTCCAACCCCTCTCCAGGAGTACGGTTCCAGAACCGAGACTGTGCGTAGAGGTAAGCCCCACCAGATCCAACTGGTAGCGCTCCACCTCACGCACAAGTTCCGGCTCCTTCCCCCACAGCGAGGTGACATTCCACGTCCCCAGAGCCAGCCTCTGCTGCCCGGGTCTGGTCCGTCGAGGCCCCTGACCTTCACCGCCACCCGTGTGGCAGCGCACCCGACCCCAGCGGTTCCTCCCACAGGTGGTGTGCCCATGGGCTGGAGAGATAGGTGCCACGTAGCTTTTTCGGGCTGTGCCCGGCCGGGCTCCGTGGCAAACTCGGCCACCAGACACTCGCTGACGAGCCCACCCTCTGGGCCTGGCTCCAGACGGGGGGCCCGGGCTTCCTCCGGGCAGGGTCTATCTATCCCTTCCTCGTTCTTCCATAGGGTTTTTTTAACCATTCTTCGTCTGGCCCCTCACCTGAGACCACTTTGCCATGGGAGACCCTACCAGGAGCACAAAGCTCCAGACAACACAGCCCTCAGGTTCATAGGGACACCCAAACCTCTCCATCACGATAAGGTGATGGTTCCCGGAGAAAAGAATCATGCTGAATGTAATTTTTGCCATTACAGTACTGAACTTAGATACTTTCAGGCACTAATTTAATTGCCTCCATAGTATCGAGTATTTAGAAATGCCTCGTAATTCAACACCAAATAACAATACTTAATAAAAGGTTGGTTTGGTCAGTAAGCAAACTGCTACAAGCATTCTAGGCTATTCTACTTGGAGAGAAGCTAACTATTTCAACCGTTAGATACTTTAACCCTTTTCTTCAATAATTTAGATAAATATGTGAAGTGTTTAGACATTACTTTTAGCTAAACTTCTGTGCTTGCTTTTTTAATTTTATTTTTTATTTATACATACAGATCATTACAGACAAATGCCACACAAAATACACAGAACAAATGATGTACAACATTATCAGTTACACAGCACACAGGGGTACAGCCACAGTCACAATAGAGCTAAAGGTCCAGACACATTGACCAGACGGCCGACCATCGGCAGTAAAGCCAGTCGGACTGATCAGTCTCCCAGAGTTGGTCAAAAAAAATGCCTCGGACCACAATGAAGAGACGAGACGTAATACATCTTCATAACAGCAGGTGGCGCTAATCTGTATTGTCACCCAAAAAATTAAAACCGGCAGCTGATTGGATGAACGTGTCATGTGGGTCTGGCTTCTCCTGAAATTAAAAGCCAGACTGTCAGTGGCGATCTCATATTGTACAAAAACAGTTCATCGAAACGTGTTTCTGAAAACATTTTAAGGAGAAATAGGCCATGCAGTTGCTGAATCTGTCTTCATTTCAGATCAACAAAGGTCAGTTTAAAAGATTTTCATCAGATTTTGAGAGGCTGTTCTTCATGCTAATCCTGCTTGTCATCTCTGGGTTAGCTCTCCACCAATCAGACTGGTCATTGAGCCCCGCCTTCTGATTCAACAAGTCAAATCGGCCCAAATGAAGGCTGACGGTGAACTATTTTAGTAGAATATGAGATCGTATTCTGAATGAGCCGCCATTGTGATCAGGGAGCAGCCAGACCCACGTGACGCGTTTGCCATTTCCGGTTTTCATTTTTTGGACGACAATACAGATTAGCACCGCCTGCTGTTATGGAGACGCATTACGTCTCACACACACGCAGAACGTACGCTCAAGTCGGTGTCTCTTCGGTGTGTTCCGAGGCACTTTTTGGACCTCGTGGAGACAGATCAGTCTGACTGGCTTTACTGCCAACGGCCAGCCGTCGGGTTGGTGTGTCAGCGGCTTAAAACTGTGACATGATTTTCCAAAAATGTGCTGAGTCGTCCACTGTAACTCACCCTGCGACTCGATTAGCAAAGTCCATGATTCCATCTTTGGTTTTCGGTCCTGAGTAATTATACTTCACATCGTTCTTCAACCTGAAAACAGCAGAACAGATGTTCAAATAAAATAACTTAGATGTGTTTACGCTGAAGAACACAGAAAAAGGAGATTAAATCTCAACTGGTGGCTATTTACCTGACAGTTCCTTAGCCTGATGAAGCTGAATAATGCTGCGTTCCAGATGCAATTTTTAGCCCGTAAGTCCCGACTCACGACTTGGTAATGTTCCAGGCAAAGTTACCACAAACCCTTCTAGCTAGTGTTATGTTACCTAGTGTCTACCTAACATTGACATTAGCTAGTGCTAGCTGATACTAGCAATTTCTAGTCTGCGACATATTTGGGGCATCATTTAAAGGTCCCATGACATGGTGCTCTTTGGATGCTTTTATATAGGCCTTAATAGTCCCCTAATACTGTATCTGAAGTCTCTTTTATATAGGCCTCAGTGGTCCCCTAATACTGTATCTGAAGTCTCTTTTATATAGGCCTTAATGGTCCCCTAATACTGTATCTGAAGTCTCTTTTATATAAACCTTAGTGGTCCCCTAATACTGTATCTGAAGTCTCTTTTATATAGGCCTTAGTGGTCCCCTAATACTGTATCTGAAGTCTCTTTTATATAGGCCTTAATGGTCCCCTAATACTGTATCTGAAGTCTCTTTTATATAGACCTTAGTGGTCCCCTAATACTGTATCTGAAGTCTCTTTTATATAGGCCTTAGTGGTCCCCTAATACTGTATCTGAAGTCTCTTTTATATAGGCCTTAATGGTCCCCTAATACTGTATCTGAAGTCTCTTTTATATAGACCTCAGTGGTCCCCTAATACTGTATCTGAAGTCTCTTTTATATAGACCTCAGTGGTCCCCTAATACTGTATCTGAAGTCTCTTTTATATAGACCTTAGTGGTCCCCTAATACTGTATCTGAAGTCTCTTTTATATAGGCCTTAGTGGTCCCCTAATACTGTATCTGAAGTCTCTTTTATATAGGCCTCAGTGGTCCCCTAATACTGTATCTGAAGTCTCTTTTATATAGACCTTAGTGGTCCCCTAATACTGTATCTGAAGTCTCTTTTATATAGGCCTTAGTGGTCCCCTAATACTGTATCTAAAGTCTCTTTTATATAGACCTCAGTGGTCCCCTAATACTGTATCTGAAGTCTCTTTTATATAGGCCTCAGTGGTCCCCTAATACTGTATCTGAAATCTTTTATATAGACCTTAGTGGTCCCCTAATACTGTATCTGAAGTCTCTTTTATATAGGCCTTATATAGGTGTGGCCTTGACTAACTGCCACTTTGCTCGTTTGAAAGCCATGATGTCTCTCTCTCATGGGTTGGCCAAATTCTCTGGGAGGGCAAAGCAGAAAAAGGGGTGGGTAACCTTGCTCCTTATGACCTTTATAAGGAGGAGATTCCAGAACCGCCCATCTGAGCTTTAATTTTCTCAAAGGCAGAGCAGGATACCCAGGGCTTGGTTTACACCTATCACCATTTCTAGCCACTTGGGGACCATAGGCAGGCTGGGGGGGAAATTGTCATGCCATGGGGCCTTTAAAGGGATATTTAACCGCTGGAAAGCTGAATATATCTTTAAATTGCATCACTTATGTAGTAGAAATGTGAACAAAAAATTGAAATTGGTGCTGTCTAGGCCGAGAAAAGCCAGAAAATGTGTTTTTGACACCAAATCCAAATCCCAGAATGCACCTGCTTTGCTGCTTTACAAGTTCACTCCCAAGCCACGCCTACCATTTAGAGACATAGACAGTGAGGCATTCAACTCAACTCGTGTGTTTTATTGTCATGTCTTTTTTAAGTTGTCATCACACAGCCAACCTCCAAAAGTCTTTCCCGGCGAGAGCAGCCTGGTAGCTGGATAGTCCGGTACACTGTTGTTCAGCCATGTTTCCACAAAAACACAAAACACAAAAACACTCCTTACCTAGGTACTGTCAAGGCACGCCCTCATACTCTGCTTCTGACTGGCTAGTAGTCCTTACCTAGGTACTGTCAGGACACGCCCTCTCTGCTTCTGACTGGCTAGTAGTCCTTACCTAGGTACTGTCAGGACACGGCCTCATACTCTGCTTCTGACTGGCTAGTAGTCCTTACGTAGGTACTGTCAGGGCACGCCCTCATACTCTGCTTCTGACTGGCTAGTAGTCCTTACCTAGCTACTGTCAGGACACGCCCTCATACTCTGTTTCTGACTGGCTAGTAGTCCTTACCTAGGTACTGTCAGGGCACGCCCTCATACTCTGTTTCTGACTGGCTAGTAGTCCTTACCTAGGTACTGTCAGGACACCCCCTCATACTCTGCTTCTGACTGGCTAGTAGTCCTTACCTAGGTACCGTCAGGACACGCCCTCATACTCTGCTTCTGACTGGCTAGTAGTCCTTACCTAGCTACTGTCAGGACACCCCCTCATACTCTGCTTCTGACTGGCTAGTAGTACTTACCTAGGTACTGTCAGGACACGCCCTCATACTTTGCTTCTGACTGGCTAGTAGTCCTTACCTAGGTACTGTCAGGACACGCCCTCATACTCTGCTTCTGACTGGCTAGTAGTCCTTACCTAGGTACTGTCAGGACACGCCCTTATACTCTGCTTCTGACTGGCTAGTAGTCCTTACCTAGGTACTGTCAGGACACGCCCTCATACTCTGCTTCTGACTGGCTAGTAGTCCTTACCTAGCTACTGACAGGGCACGCCCTCATACTCTGCTCCTGACTTCACTCCATGATGTATTTATACATTATAAGTAAAGATCAAATATTACATTAATAATACCGCTCACAGTTGTCTTTAAAACAGCTTTATTTTATTCCTCAGGTGAGAGACAATGTGTTGGGACGTTATCTTCTTCCTGTTCCTCGTCATCAGTCGGACTTTTTGTCCGTCAGTTTCCTGTGTCGCCGCAGTGACGGAGCCAATAGTGCGCCGTCGTCATCGTCATTATTGGCGCTGGCGGGAAGTTTCTTCCGGCAGAGACGGATCAGGACGACCATGACGAGGAGCGGCAGACTGAGCATGAAGCAGGCGTACAGCGGAGACTTATTGAACACCGGCTGGATGGAGAGAGAGAGAGAGAGAGAAACTAATTGAACATTGGCTGGATGGAGGGAGAGGGAGAGAAAGAGAGAGAGAGGGGGGGGGGGGGGGGGGAACAGGAAGCAGGACTGATGACTAACCTTCACTGTGACTTTGATGTTATAAAAGAGGCGTTGGGCTCGCAGGTTGATACTGTTTCCTCCCTGACCCTGAGAGGGCAAACAAACACAGACAGGTAATTCTGGATCAGTGAGTCTGGATCAGTGAGTATGGATCAGGTGAGTCTGGATCAGGTGAGTCTGGATCAGTGAGTATGGATCAGTGAGTATGGATCATGTGAGTCTGGATTAGGTGAGTCTGGATCAGTGATTCTAAATCAGGTGAGTCTGGATCAGTGAGTATGGATCAGTGAGTCTAAATCAGGTGAGTCTGGATCAGTGATTCTGAGTCAGGTGAGTCTGGATCAGTATGTCTGGATCAGTAAGTCTGGAACAGTTAGTCTGAATCAGGTGCGTCTGGATCAGTGAGTCTGGATCAATTATTCTGAATCAGGTGAGTCTGGATCAGTGAGTATGGATCAGGTGAGTCTGGACCAGTGAGTCTGGATCAGGTGATTTACCTGGATGCTGCCATCCAGAACTCCGTTCAGGAAGTCTAGCAGATGGCGCTCTGTCTGCACGGCGCCCGGCGGCAGGAAGAAGCCGTCATTGGACAGATTGACCACGATGAAGGACGGCACAGACAACTCTCTGACAACAAACATTCAACCTTTAGTTATCTGAAGTTACCTTAAGTACCTGCAACAACTTTATTCATATTTAGACACAAACACTATTAGACAGTAAACATTCCTCCAGGTTTCACTTTGATTTAAAGGTCACATATTATCCTATCCGTGTTTTCTGTCACATGTACAATGTTGGATTTTGAAAGAGAATCCCCTGTGAGCTAAAACGTTCAGATTTCCAACTATTCTGTTCTGAACGCTCCGGTTTCAACAGTTTTTATACTCTCGGCTAAGTGTTACGCAACTCTAAGCCGGCCTTCTATGATTGGTCATCTGCCCCAGGCAGGCAGGACCGGAGTGTGTTTTTAAGCTACGGCGGTGACATTGTCACTTTTAGCTACATGCTAATGGCAGTAAACAGTGTCATTTTGGCTGCCAGTGTTGTTAAGTTCTCCCCAATTCCGGGTCGTATTCCTGCTGAAACATGTCTGATTGGGTAGTATTTGGTTCAGAAGCCTTTATCTGAGATGTTTGACGTTAGAAATTGCTACTTCGTTCCACTACAATGTAACGTTAGAATAGTGCTAAATATTAAGGAGCTACATGCTAATGCCACATAGCTGTAATCTTGGCAGCCAATACTGGTCATTTCCCCCCAAATTCTGGTCACATTACTGCTGGGACATGCCCGGGTTGTGTAATATTTGGTTTAGAAGACTCTATTGGTGATTTTTCACGGTAGAAAGTCCTGCTATATGCTCTGCTGCAGTAGCTCCAGATGATACCAGTAAAACACGCAGCGGAGCTTCCGGAGATTCCAGGAGGCATACTGGCCAATCAGAGCAGACTGGGCTTCTTAAAGAGACAGGCGCTCCTACAGAGCATCTCATACAGAGGGTGAATACAGGAGCAGCAGCCATGGGCAGTAAGTGTTTTTTAACATTAAAGCACATAAACATGTTCCAGTACAAACACAAAATACAAGTTTTATTCTGAAAATGCGATATAATAGTTGCCCTTTAAATACCGAGGGCCGTTGCACTCACCCCATCACTAGTCCATCGATGTATTCACTGCCCTTCATGAAACCAAAGTAAAAGTTTCTGGAGCAGACAGACAGACAGACAGAGTTAGTTTCTTGATTTAGTCTTTCTGGATGTGTTTTTGTGTCCTGTGAGACTCTGACCTGCTGTAGATTTCTCTGTAGTCCGCAGAAACTTTCTCCACCAGACTTTTATACCTGAGCAGGAAACAGGAAACACGTCACACACAGGAAGGTCCGCTGTCAGATGATGTCACAGTCTTTATGTTGGATGCAGTCTTACCTGAGACTCTCCTCGCTCAGACTCTTCTTCTCCGCCACCGCCAACACCACCAGTTTACCTGCTCACAGAGTCTCACATCAACCAATCAGGAATGAGCTGGCCTACTCTGCCTCTGATTGGATTAGCCTGGTATTCTTAATGAGCTGGCCTACTCTGCCTCTGATTGGCTTAGCCTGGTATTCTTACCCTAACCAAAATGTTCTGGTCTGGCCAAATTGTTGCTCTCCACACAAAACCAAACTGTTTAAAGCCCCAGTGTGTAACATTTGTAGTTGTTTATTATCAAAATCTGTATTGCCCTTCACAAACTTGTCCTTTTTTATGAATATTGACCACAACCATCAACTCCAAGTATTCCTATTGGCTTGAAATTTTACATTGGCGCTTACATGAACTGGGGTAGACGCTCCATAGCCATGCGCCATCTTGAAATACGGTAGCCCATAAGGGACATACAGGATATACTGCTCCGCATTTCGCGCTTTTCACTCAGTGGCACTGACTGTGACGTATGCCAGGGAGGGAGGGGGAGAAGATTACTTGTGACTCACCGCCGGCAGATTTTAAAGCCTGTTGCGTCTATTATCGAGGACATGTAACTGAATCGCAGAGGAAATTAAAACAACAACGTGACAGGCAAAGCAACGCAACCAAAGTTAATATTTTTGTGGCTTTTCCAAGATGGAAGCAGCTGATGAGGAGCAAGGATTTTAAAAGGGACGCCCAAGTTGCCTGCTTTCTTCTCAACAGGTAATTTATTACAGAAGGGACGCTTACTGACGTTTTGTCGCTAATTTCGGGTTCGGCCACCGTAGGAGTTAGAATGCACTCGGAATGGGGGGGCTAGAAAATGAAATTCAGTTGGTTGTCATATACAATTTCACCGCTAAATGGGAGCAATTCTTACACAATGTAGCTTTAACCTGTCATTACGAGGCGTTATGTGTCTCACATTTTAAAAACTCTTCAGGGTGGGTCAGACATAAGTTTGATTTCACTGGCCGTGGCCTATTTAATGTACGTTTGTGGGAGTAGAAGAAGAACCAAGACGGCCCAACAGGAGTGTGAGAAGATTTCAGGTTCTCACTATACGTTACCTGAGTCCCCCATGGCGTACAGAGTGTAGCCGTCGATCTGGCTGTAGTTTGGAAAACGCTCTCTGTTGATCCACGACTGCAGATCGCCGTCACGTTCCTCTGAAACACAATTACAACTCATTAACCACCAGAACAGGTCAGATAAGTTAAATCACACATGAAACTTACTTCTTCATCTGTAAAAATATAAATATACCTAACTCTTTCTGCTGCCACAGTTTCCACACAAGTCTCTCACACAACGTCCCATCTTAAAGGAACACACCACCATTTGTTGAAATAAGGTTATTCACCATGTCTTCTATATTTATATAGGTGGGCAAATGCATTTTTTGTCTCAGTGCATGCATTGTCTTAGTCCGGCAGCCCCGCCACTAGCTTAGCTTAGCATAGTGAATGGAATCCTATGTTGCCGGTTAGCATGTCGTGAGTAAAAGTGACCCAACAACAACAAAAACACAACCCAATTACTTCTTGTGGCCTGCGTATTCACGAGTACAAATAGCAATGCAGATTAAGACTAGATGATTTCCTAGGCAGATATTTACTTGGGACTATATTGGGTGGAAGTAGGCTACAGCCGAAGCACTGCTACTTGAGCGCAGAGATATTACGCAGCACCTGAAAACCTACAACTCGCACTACAGACAGATTCAGCAACTGCATGGCCTATTTCTCGCTTAAAATGTTTTCAGAAACACGTTTCAGTGAACTATTTTAGTAGAATATGAGATTGTATTCTGAACGAGCCGCCATTATGGTCGGTTTGAAAGAAGGCGCCCGTTTAGTGCGAGTAGGGTCCATCGTTCCACACTGAACTTCTTGACCATTTTTAGGGGGTCATCCTTGTACTCCTTGTTGTTATCGCCACTATATACTTAAAACGGTTTGAAGTGTGACAGTAGGCGCTTTGAGACACAGCCCAGGTCTATTTAAATGACGTCAGAGGTCAGTTTCTTGTCTCTTACCGTTGAAGGTGAAGTAGGTTCCATCTTTAAAAACCACGACTGCTGGCAAAGAGGGCAGCGACACCTCCTGGAGACAGAGACACATCACAGGGTCAGGACGACACAGGGACTCAATTTGGTCTCCGTTTTTGTAGCTTCATCAGATGTTTTTTTCAGAGTTTTTTTGTCAGTTTTTTGTAGCTTTTGCTTTTTCTTATTGCTTTTTTCTGCGTTTTCATCAATGATTTTTGTCATTTTTTTCCCTTGATTTTTGTCACTTAACCATGTATCAGCTAATTTAAATATCTCATGTTACTGTATTGTGTCAACAGCTAACTTCATTTAATATTGAATGTGGAGTTTTCTTTTGCACGGTGCAAATGTTCCACCAAAAGTTCCTTCCTGAGACTATTTAGCAGAGACACCGTCACTGCATCTGGAGCTTAGCGCTGCCCAGGACCTTTGGGATTGGGTTAGAGAGTAAACACCCCAGAGAGTGTATTCTCCTATCCCAGAATGCATCTGTGGTGTAGCCAGACCTTCCTCCACAGTGCTGTGGAGATAGAGTTGGTACTGGGAGACCAAGCTAACTGTGGGGCGCCACCAGTTGAGCTTCATGTTTATAACATTTATCATCACTTTGCTTGCATGCTGAGATTGAGATTGTTGTGTTAATGAACAACACACTAAAGACAAAGACAGAAGTACTTTACAGTATCTGATGGGGACACATGAAATGATTAATCAGTCTGGAATGAAAGTCAAACTGAAAAATAAAGCTCCGCCCTCCACCTGACTCTCCTGAGACGAACAAGGAAACAGGTTATTATTCTGCCTCACTGAGGTGACACACACACACACACACACACACACACACACACACACACACACACACACACACACACACACACACACACACACACACACACACACACACACACACACACACACACACACACACACACACACTCAGTGACGGACGCTGAGATTTACCTTCAGACCAACATTTCCTTTCAGAGGACATCGACAGGAGGGAGTACTGGGAATACTGGGACACTACCACTTCAAGCAGCTGCTGAATGCACAATCTGAACGAGATTTACAAAAACAAAGACTCAAAGTGAAAGTAAGTTTCAGGGAACAGGGAGTGGCTGAGCTGTCTGCCTGCTGTGTTTTCTGCTTCACTCAGAGTCTAAATGGCTTCCAGATTAGAGGAAGATCTCTGCTGTCCTGTCTGCCATGAAATCTTTAAAGATCCTGTCATCCTGTCATGTAGCCACAGCTTCTGTAGAGACTGTCTGCAGAGCTGGTGGACAGAGAAACTAATACACGAGTGTCCAGTTTGTAAAGAAAGATCTTTGTTTGAGCCCCCTTTAAACCGGAGGTTAAAGAATGTGTGTGAGAGTTTCCAACAAGAGAGAGATCAGAGATCTTCAGAGGCTCTCTGCAGTCTGCACTCTGAGAAACTCAAACTCTTCTGTCTGGACCATCAGCAGCCAGTGTGTCTCGTCTGCAGAGATTCAGAAAAACACTCCAACCACATAATCAGACCCATCGATGAAGCTGCACGACAACACAAGAAGAATCTTCAGGAAACTCTGGAGCCCTTAAAGGATAAGTTAAAGGTTTTTGAACAAGTTAAAGTGGAGTTTGATCAAATAGCAGAACACATGAAGGTCCAGGCCCAACGCACAGAGACGCAGATTAAGGATCAGTTTAAGAAGCTTCACCAGTTTCTAAAAGAGGCAGAGGAGGCCAGGATGGCTGCACTGAGGGAGGAAGAGGAGCAGAAGAGTCAGAGGATGAAGGAGGAGATGGAGGCTCTGAGCAGAGAGATAGCAGCTCTTTCAGACACAGTCAGAGCCACAGAGGAGCAGCTGAGAGCTGAAGACGTCTCATTCCTGATCAACTACAAGGCTCCAGTGGAAAGAGTCCAGCAGCCCCCCCTGCTGGAGGATCCACAGCTGCTCTCAGGAGCTCTGATAGACGAGGCCAAACACCTGGGCAACCTGAGCTTCAACATCTGAGAAGAAGTCCATGTTTCAGAGTTTGGTGGTGGGAGGGTCTTCCCTTTGATTATCAAATATATCTTTAATAGGGCTTGGTACTGAACTCAGATACTTTCAGGCACTGATTGAATTGCCTCCACAGTATCGAGTATTTAAAAATGCCTCGTAATTCAATACCAAATGTTAGTACTTCAACCGTTTATCCATAATTACCAATAATTTAGCTAAATATGTGAACTGTTTAATCATTACTTTTAGCTAAACTTATGTGCTTGCTTGCTAACCAGTTTCCACACGCTCTAACATAACTGGTGTTCAGGTATTACAGGTGTCAAGTAAGTTGAGATCCCTCGCCCGCACCAACAGTGGAAAGTAAGGGCCTTGCCTCTACATCAGGAAAACTAGGGACTCTCCGCCTGAATAGATAATGAAATGCACAATGAATAATAACGAAGCTATACAAGTATAAGTGTCATTTTTACTATGAAGCATAATATGCATAATGTGTTTAAAATAATTCGGAGCAACACATCTTTGAACTTAAAACTTTCAACTTAAGAGATCAACGGACAAGCCAACATAGCAGAAAGGGAGCATCCTACCACCCACGACCAATATGGGAGCTCCGGCCAGGAGGAGGATTAACCATCCCCACCCGGTCGTGGGACATCAACTTTTAAAGCTACATTGTGACAACCAACTGAATTTCATTTTCTAGCCCCCCCCCCCCCCCCCCCCCCCCCCCCCCATTCTGAGTGCGTTATAACTCCTACGATGGCCGAACCCGAAATTAGCGACAAAACGTCTGTGAGTGTTCCTTCCAGTGTAATAATAGCTTGACGTTATTTTGGTACCATTTCATTGCTAACATCAGCTATCAGGTTCCCAAACATATGCAAGCTGATGTTAGTAAAGTATCAGTGCTATCGTTATTCTGGATATTGTACCAGATTAATAGTGTACGGCGATGTTTACAGCGTAGGAGAGAAGCAACGGAGGTTTATGTTTTTAATATATTTCTCTGAGCAGCATGAACAATGTCAAATGAAACTGAAATGATCTCTTAGTGTCTCCATCGTTTCCACGCTGCTGTTCTAGTAGTTAGTCTGTGTTACAGATCCATGACGGGAGTTGTCTGCAGGGAAATCACGGCACATATGGTTACGTTTATGTTACGAGGTAGACGATCCTTTTTCATCATTGACGCGAGGAAAAGTATCCTAGACGTCGTTCTAGCGTTATACACAAACCGTGCTATAGTTAGCCAAGCAAGTAGCAACTATAAAACTTTTACACAAATAGGCAGAATTACCCAGTCCCCTCCAGAAAAACGCGGAGTTTTTTTGTGATTGTTGCGGCAAAAATCCTTGATTATGCGGCACGTTTTCTTAAAAAATGCGATGGAATATGCGGGATATTTATGTCATTTTATGCGATGAAATGTGGGAACTTGCAAAAATTGCGGGAACTTGCGGAACTTGCAAAAACTGCGGTTTGATGAAAAAGAGAAAAGAAGTGATTCCCCCAACACAGTGTTCTCAGTAGGTGAAATTACGCCACTTCATAACGTTCCCATGGCAACAGGGGAAATGGCTGCTCTTGTGTGAAGTAAACGCAACATTTTTCATCTTTCTGCTGAGATATGTGTGACTTTTTTGCAACGAAAATGCGGTGATTATGAAATCATGCAAGCCCCGCATATTTTGCGCGGAAATCGGCAATTTATGCGGCGAAAGTGCGGCGTATTTGAAAAAATGCGGCCCCCGCATTAATATGCGGACTTTGGCTGATTATGCGTTGAATTCTGCGATCGCATAATCGCGTTTTTCTGGAGGGACTGATTACCTGTTGAGAAGAAAGCAGCAACTTGGGCGTCTCTTTTAAAATCCTTGCTCCTCATCAGCTGCTTCCATCTTGGAAAAGCCACAACAATATTAATACTTTGGTCGCATTGCTTTGCCTGTCACGTTGTCATTTTAATTTCCTCTGCGATTCAGTTACATGTCCTCGATAATAGACGCAACAGGCTTTCAAATCTGCCGGCGGTGAGTCACAAGTAATCTTCTCCCCCTCCCTCCCTGGCATACATCACAGTCAGTACCACTGAGTGAAAAGCACGAAATGCGGAGCAGTATATCCTGTATGTCCCTTACGGGCTACCGTATTTCAAGATGGCGCATGACTATGGAGCGTCTACCCCAGTTCATGTAAGCGCAGATGTAAAATTTCAAGCCAATAGGAATACTTGGAATTGATGGTGGTGGTCAATATTCATAAAAAAGGACAAGTTTGTGAAGGGCAATACAGATTTTGATAATAAACAACTACAAATGTTACACACTGGGGCTTTAAACAGTTTGGTTTTGTGCTTTGGATCACTCTTTCGTTCGCCCTGCCAACAGCGACTGTTTGGATAGAGACTTTGCAGACTTTTGAATTGACTCAAGAGTTTCAACTAAACCAACAGTACGGCAGGACAGGAGGAATGGTACCGGACAGTACACCTCCTCCCTCCCTCTCTCTACAAAGCCGGACATTCGACTAGCTCCAAGCCTTTTCCATAGGGGTTTGAAATTTAAACGATTTTTACTTCATGAATTTTAGATCAAGTTAATATTTTTTAGTATGTGAACATTCAATAATGAAGAGCCATATGCTATATTAACCTGACTCCGCCAGATGGATTGCTTCGCATTTGCTCGGCATATCCATCTGGGAACTTTCCGTTGGAGAACGTTTGGGAAGGAGCAAAAATACTGGTTATCTGATTGGATAAACCATCTGTCTATCCACCTATGTTGGTGATAGACGGACCAAATCAACCAATCAGATCAACGAAGCGTATGACGTACCAACAGAGCAACGATGAAGCCAGGCTCCCCCTGCTGCTGCAGGCAAAGCACAGCTCGTTAGCTCAGCAAGCAACATGTCGGTAAAGGATATTTGTCGTTTGGGGGCTACCGCTGTCTGAAGATGTGTCTAGATCAAGTCAGATCTGCACGTGTTGCTTCCGCTTGCTGAGCCTCATGAGACCATCCTGATCTTGCGAGCTCCTCGTTGCATCACACCTAAACCCGCCTCAAAACCAACGCTGATTGGTCGGTCGTTGGGCGAACGGCTCCAAATTTTCTCTGCCTCAATATGCCAGACTGATCTGCGAGCAGAAAACTGGAGCTCGCGAGATCAGGATGGTCTCACGAGGCTAATGCTGTATGTGCTCCCTTGCTAAATCTTGCAATAAAAGCAGTTATTGTGTTCAGTGTCAATAAAATTGCTTAGAAATTAATAGCTCTGACTCCAGAGTCAACCCTTCCACACAGCTCACCACAATATCTACTTTGAATGAAATCATAATTAGGTTTTTAAGTTCCGCTGGCTGGGAATCACTGACCTTGGGCAGGACGTCTCTGGAAGCAGAGAAGAAGTAGGTGTGAACGATCAGCGTCTCGGCTATGGACGTGAAGTTTCCCTGAAAACACATCAGAGGTCAGAGGTCAGCAGTCTGTGTGTGTGTGTGTGTGTGTGTGTGAAAAGCTGAAAGCTAAATACTGTCAAAAGTAGAAATTCAAATTACTTGACTAAAAAGGCTGAAAGTAGAGAGAGGGAGATATATATATATATATATATATATATATATATATAGAGAGAGAGAGAGAGAAGCAGAGAAAGAGAAAAGGGGGAGGGAGAGAGAGACAAAGAGAGAGGGAGAGGGAAAGAGAGGGACAAAGGGAGAGAGAGGGACAAAAAGAGAGAAAGATACTGTGATACACCCCAACGGCTCCGTCAGACACCACCTACCAAGAGCCTGGGTCTGTCCCAGGTTTCTTCCTAAAAGGGAGTTTTTCCTCGTCACCGTTGCACTAGTGCTTGCTCTTGGGGGATTTTGTTGGGTTTTTTGTAAATTATAGAGTGTGGTCTAGACCTACTCTATCTGTAAAGTGTCTTGAGATAACTCCTGTTATGATTTGATACTATAAATAAAATTGAATTGAATTGAATTGAAAGAGAAAAGAGACAGGGAGAGAGATAGTGATAGAGAGAGAGAATGAAAGAGAGAGAGGAAGAGAAAGACAGTGACTTCCAATTGCTGGAAGTTCAAATAAATTGACTAAAAAGGCTGAAAGTATGAATTCTTTGTATTATTATCAGACAGGTCCATTGCATACAACAATTGTGTGTGTGTGTGTGTGTGTGTAGCTGTGTGTTTGGATGTGTGTGTGTGTGTGTGTGTGTGTGTGTGTGTGTGTGTGTGTGTGTGTGTGTGTGTGTTTGCGTGTACGTGCATTTATATTTGTTTGGATGTATGTATGTATGTATGTGTGTGTGTGTGTGTGTGTGTGTGCGTGCGTATGAGCGTGCGAGCGTGTGTGTGTGTGTGTGTGTGTGTGTGTGTGTGTGTGTGTGTGTGTGTGTAGCTGTGTGTTTGGATGTGTGTGTGTGTGTGTGTGTGTGTGTATGCGTGCGTGATGTTCTGTTATGTTCATATTAAAGTGTCTAGTTCAATTTGACAACCAACTGAGTCACGGTTAATAATGTCATGGTTACGATGTTTGTAAATACATTGAGGAACTCTTTCATCTCTGTGATGAGATTCCTTTGATCTGTAATCAGCTAACGATCGCAGCACCTGCGGGTAGTATGTCACTGTGTCACACTGAATCTATGCAAAGACACTGTGAGATCGACCTCCGAACAAACGCTCATACTGCCAAAATGAAAAGCGGTATCATTCAAATGATGTAATCATGACGACCACAAGGCCTTCCTGAACAAAATGATATACAATTCATGTGGATAAAGTGAAAAATGTGGACATATAGGGCAATTTCAAAAAGTGTTTGCTGTCCATTTCGCTGTGAACTGTAGAGGATGTTTAATATGGGGAGTGAAAGGCGAGAGATTCAGAACTCTTGTCATTTGGAAGCTCATAGAGCCAAAAGTATAAGTCTTATCGCACAACTGAGCACATTGGCTGAAACTAGACAAAAATACCTACGTTTTGCTGTATAAATTGTGAATGTCAAGTTAGAATTTCGGGTGTAAGAGCAATTCATAGAGCAAGGACACAGATACTTTTTTCAAACCAGTACACTGTAGGCGTGATGTCATCACTCTAGCCATCGCAATACACACACTGTTTAATCGATAAAAAATCCTGAAAAGATCACTAAACTAAAACAGCTTCTTCACAAAAACTGTAAAAGATATTGTGGTGTATTTTCTTATAAGATTATCATCATAATGTTTATCACATTTTATGCCACAAAGCTAAGACAGTATGAAGGTCTCTTCTGGAGATAACAACAAGATACCAGAGGGCCCCTTGGAAGGAAATGGTTTCCAGATGTTTAGGGATGGGGCCTCTTAGAGAATCACGTGTAGGAGAGAGGTGTTCAACTGACTGGGAGTTGGCCACTGGGTCTATATGGTCTGAGGTTTGAAATAATAGATGTGTTCAACTCTGATTGGATGACTTGCCAATGTATACTTTATATAACTTGTTTTTACCATTGTTGCCTGTTCATCCTTATGTAAGTGATATCCTATAAAAACGCCCATTGCAAGAGGAGAAGTTGAGTTACCTTTCGGGCTGAGTAACTTCCAAGCTCTGCAGGCTTGCACCGATGCTGAATAAACCTTATTAATAATCAAGCGGCATCTGCAATCATGTCTTCAACCACACACCATCATCATTATCCTCATCTACAACGCTACTCTTGACACTACAGTATCAAAACACTGAGCACGAGCTGAATACCTGGGGTCCGTTTAGGTAGGAGGTTCAACAAACTCTGAGTCTGAGCCTGACCTCTGAGTTGATTTATCCTGAGATGGAAACTCTGAGTTTTCGGTTTCACAACAGCTGATTCGAGTTGGTTCAATCAACTCGGAGTAGGTTGACTCAGGGTTACGCGCGTGCACCAAAGACAGCATGAATGGAGCCATGATACTACGATTCACCATGGCAACAATCACAAACAAACGGGTCGGCGGAAATACTCATGCGCACATACAGCAAGTTTAAACATGCATTTCATTAAAAAAGCAACACAGCGGCTGCTGCAAAGAGAGAGAATTTGTTTTGGAGAAAATTGCTGCTAGAATAAATGCCGCTGCTTAAACTTTGTTATAAATTTGACTCATTAAATCTTCTAAATATATGGTCATGCAGCACATCGGTTGAAAGCTTAGACTGTCAGGATTTAATTAAGCCCAAACACAAAGCATGAGATGATTTATAGCAGTTGCATTACTTCTCTTCATACATCCATGGGGAGGAGTCTGAGAGAAACTCGA
>CM042436.1:550000-557500 GCA_023631565.1 Gymnocephalus cernua
TTAGGCTTATCTTGCTACAACTGAACTCACACGGGACTTCAGCACGAGACTGCCGCTAGCCGTCTGTTAGTGTTTTACTGAACAAGGCACAGGCATAATTCTGCCCGTTTCCATGTAGTTACATAGTCAATAATATGCCCATAACCACTACAGCGCTCAATTACCTATTTTTGAGGGGAAATAAACCCCCCAAAAAACGCTACGAATGCATCACCGGTCCTCCGGAGACAGGCACGACCAGCGGGCGCTCTCGCGATTGTTGGCGGCACAGCAAGCGAGGACTGCAGGCAGGAAGCAGAAGCACGGCCACCGGTCGGACACTACCACAACGATCCCCACAGCAGAGAATACTACTCTCCAACGCCAGATGGATCGCACACAAAATGGATATATATCATATATATCCATATATATGCTACAAATACACACAGGACTGCTGCATGCTGATTATTACTGAAGCCTGACTGAACACTCTCTCTCCCAGACGACAGCTAGCTAGCTAGCAGCTAACAGGGTAGGTGAATGTTGAAAACGCATCTTGTTGTCATGTAAGGGCCCTGTTCATGTTACACAGACATTTTAATTGCATTTTGTGTCTGTTAAGATACACAAAGGTACTATTTAGTTTATGCCCCCATAACTGCCGTTTAGCTAAGTGGGAGCGGTGGGCATTAGCTGCAGCAGCTCCGTGTGTGTGTCTCTAGGTAGCTGCTGCTGCGCTAATTGTTTTTGCAGGTCTCGCATAGTTATATTTAGCAAGATTAACGTGAAAATTGGCCGGAATTCTCCTTTAAAGGGAGGAGTTTTTCTGACGCGCCAATCCGCAGCAAATCAGTGCGTTCTCTCAATTGATTGTATCCCGGTATTACACCGGTGATGAAAGCGGGTGATGATTACAGGTCGTCACAGTGTGTTTGTGTGTGCATGTGCGCGTGTGTGCGTGTGTGTGTGTGTGCGTGCGTGCGTGTGTGTGTGTGTGTGTGTGTGTGTGTGTGTGTGTGTGTGTGTGTGTGCGTGCGTGCGTACGTGTGCATGTGTACCTTCAGCGGTGACGTGGCTCCAACGTAAACTATCATGACATCGTGGCGGCTCATGACATGTTGGAACAGCTGCACGCTGCTCAGATGGCGAACCAACGGCCTGAACGACACGAAACACAGAGGTCACATGTCGCATGTTTAAACATCAAAGACTGTAAAAATAGAAGTACCGGACGGAGCTTCCAGGTCTGAGAAGTGAAGCCCTTGAAGCTGCATTCTCTCTAACGGCCAGCCGTCGGGTTGGTGTGTCAGAGCCTTAAAACTGTGACATGATTTTCCAGAAATGTGCTGTAACTCACCCTCTACTTCTCTACTTCCACTTTAGAAACAGCTAACCATAACAGCTAATGTTAACATTACATCCCTGCTGGAGGGGTCAGCTACTTTAGAGATGTTTAACGTTAGCAATATAATAATATGTAATAGGAGGGAAGGAAAGAAGTAACTCACCCTGCGACTCGATTAGCAAAGTCCATGATTCCATCTTTGGTTTTCGGGCCTGAGTAATTATACTTCACATCTTTCTTCAACCTGAAAACAGCAGAACAGATGTTCAAATAAAATAACTTAGATGTGTTTACACTGAAGAACACAGAAAAAGGAGATTAAATCTCAACTGGTGGCTATTTACCTGACAGTTCCTTAGCCTGATGAAGCTGAATAATGCTGCGTTCCAGATGCAATTTTTAGCCCGTAAATTACGACTTCAAGTCCCGACTCACGACTTGGTAGTGTTAAGGGGTTTTTAAAGTTCTGCGGAGGCTTCACTCAGAGCTTTCTCCGTAGCCTACGCCGTGGTCTGTTGTTTTATACTTGTGCGCTGGTGTGTGCGTCCAGCCGGCATGTGTGTGTGTGGGGTGTGTTTTAGAGTGAGGAGGAAGTGAGAGAATGACGGCGATTAGCTCCGGAGCTAATCGCGACTGTAGAGTCACAGTAAAAGAAACAAAGTGTCTCCCCTGTTCTTTCTGACCACGGAGGGAAACCTGGAGCAGGAGAAGTTAACCCTCTCCTTGATTTCATGTTGTTTATGGAGAAGGAGAACCAGGAAATGAGTCGGGGGGAAATGCAACGCTACCAAGCCACGGCCGAGAGACGTGCGTCGCTGCGACGCGTAGTTACATTTTTCGAGAGGTGTAGACCCAGAGGGATCTGCGTCTACGCCGGACCCTGCACCGTCGATTCTACGCACGAGTATAAATTGGGCTTTAGCGTTACCTAGCAGCTACCTACCGTTGACGTTAGCTAGCGCTAGCTGATACTAGCAATTTCTAGACGGCAACATATTTTGGGCTTCATTTAATAATAGTACACAATCGTATGTGTATTGTTTTGATTACAATGTGCTGACTTACTTTATGTTGCCTATGTATGTCTATGTCTATTTCTCACTGTTAACCACCGGCGTCTGTACGGCATCAACAGGGGTCACCATTGTTGTTTATGTGTGTGTAACTGGGAGTACAACGATCTGGTATGAGTTCACGGGTAGTACGTTACGGGTCTGACTGCCGTTCCAGGGCACTTTCACGGGTAGAAAGTTGTGGAAACACGGGTTACGGGTTGCCTGGAATGCAGAATATTTTTTCTGAGAAAAACGCCTATACGCCAGGCGCTTTTTTGACAGCCGCTCAATGACAAGCAGAGTAGCGAGACCTGTATTTTCCATAACAACAATCAAAAATAGAGAAGGTGGCGATAGACAGACTATAGGAATCACTCGGTTCTCATTGGCTACCTGCCAACGTGGCAGATAGTTTCACAGTTTCACCGCCAGCGTCCGGCGCGTGGTGGAGTGGTGACTTCAGGCCCTCGTCCCTGTTGTCCTTCCTCAATAGACGTGATTTACGGGGGAATGAAACTAAAAACTGGGCTTTGCTTTTTGCTGTTTTTTGGTTGCCTTTTTTAGATTTTTCGTTGACAATTTGTTGAGGTTTTTGTCACCATTTTGAGTTTTTTTTCAAAGTTTTTTTTTAGCCTTTTTCAGACATTTGTCGCCTTTTGACATTGTTGTTGTTTTTTCGTGGATGTTTTTGTCACTTTTCTTAATCCATGCAGACGTGTCCCAGGACCTCCCTACATGTCCCCTAACCCTAAACCTTAAACTTCGGTATGAACAGTTTGGACTCACATGAGGATGCTGGGAAAACTTCGGACCTTGAACTCTTTGGACAAATCTGCAGAAAGAAAAAAACATCAGTTGTATGTAGATGCTTTTCTTTTCAGTTGTATGTAGATGCTTTTCTTTTCAGTTGTATGTATATGCTTTTATCTTGACAGTTGTATGTAGATGTTTTTATTCTGACAGTTGTATGTAGATGCTTTTATTCTGACAGTTGTATGTAGATGCTTTTATCTTGACAGTTGTATGTAGATGCTTTTATCTTGACAGTTGTATGTAGATGCTTTTATTCTGACAGTTGTATGTAGATGCTTTTATTCTGACAGTTGTATGTAGATGCTTTTATTCTGACAGTTGTATGTAGATGCTTTCATTTTGACATTTGTATGAGGGTGTGTACCAATTACAGGGGTATCACACTTCTCAGCCTCCCTGGTAAAGTCTACTCCAAGGTGCTGGAAAGGAGGGTTCGGCCGATAGTCGAACCTCAGGTTGAAGAGGAACAATGCGGATTCCGTCCTGGTCGTGGAACAACGGATCAGATCTTTACTCTAGCAAGGATCCTGGAGGGAGCCTGGGAGTATGCCCATCCAGTCTACATGTGTTTTGTGGATCTGGAGAAGGCATATGACCGGGTCCCCCGGGAGACTTTGTGGGAGGTGCTGCGGGAGTATGGGGTGAGGGGGTCCCTTCTCAGGGCCATCCAATCTCTGTATGACCAAAGCGAGAGCTGTGTCCGGGTTCTTGGCAGTAAGTCGGACACGTTCCAGGTGAGGGTTGGCCTTCTCCAGGGCCGAGCTTTGTCACCAATCCTGTTCGTAGTATTTATGGACAGGATATCGAGGCATAGTCGTGGTGGGGAGGGGTTGCAGTTCGGTGGGCTGGGGATCTCATCGCTGCTCTTTGCAGATGATGTGGTCCTGATGGCATCATCGGCCTGTGACCTTCAGCACTCACTGGATCGGTTTGCAGCCGAGTGTGAAGCGGCTGGGATGAGGATCAGCACCTCTAAATCTGAGGCCATGGTTCTCAGCAGGAAACCAATGGAGTGCCTTCTCCAGGTAGGGAATGAGTCCTTACCCCAAGTGAAGGAGTTTAAGTACCTTGGGGTCTTGTTTGCGAGTGAGGGGACAATGGAGCGGGAGATTGGTCAGAGAATCGGCGCAGCGGGGGCGGTATTACATTCAGTGTATTGCTCCGTTGTGACGAAAAGAGAGCTGAGCCAGAAGGCAAAGCTCTCGATCTACCGGTCAGTTTTCGTTCCTACCCTCACCTATGGTCATGAAGGCTGGGTCATGACCGAAAGAACGAGATCCAGGGTACAAGCGGCCGAAATGGGTTTCCTCAGGAGGGTGGCTGGCGTCTCCCTTAGAGATAGGGTGAGAAGCTCAGTCATCCGTGAGGAGCTCGGAGTAGAGCCGCTGCTCCTTCACGTCGAAAGGAGCCAGTTGAGGTGGTTCGGGCATCTGGTAAGGATGCCCCCTGGGCGCCTCCCTAGGGAGGTGTTCCAGGCACGTCCAGCTGGGAGGAGGCCTCGGGGAAGACCCAGGACTAGGTGGAGGGATTACATCTCCAACCTGGCCTGGGAACGCCTCGGGATCCCCCAGTCAGAGCTGGTTAATGTGACTCGGGAAAGGGAAGTTTGGGGTCCCCTACTAGAGCTGCTCCCCCTGCGACCTGATACCGGATAAGCGGACGACGATGGATGGATGGATGGATGGATGGATGGATGTTGATGCTTTTATTTTGACAATTGTATGTAGATGCTTTGATTCTGACAGGGTTCCTGACCTTTGCTGGCAATGGCGTCTGATTTGCCGACATTCACCGGAGAGCCGAGACTTTTGAGTTCTGATCCAATCTGATGCCAAACAGGATCCAGCTGTTCACAGATCGTACACCAGGGGGCGTAAAACTGCAACACAGAGTATAGCGAATACAATATATTTATACGTAGAGTACACAGAATACAATATATTTACACATATCAGACAGGAAGTACATTTTTATTATTTTATTATCTATTATTTTATTTTATTATCTTACTATTTTATTATCTTATATTATTATCTTATTATCTCATTATTTTATTATCTTATTATCTTATTATTTTATTATCTTATCTTATTATGTTATTTTATTATCTTACTATTTTATTATCTTATTATTTTATTATATACAACCCCAAATCAGAAAAAAGTTGGGACAGTATGCAAAACACAAATAAAAAAAGAAAGTAGTGATTACTAAATGTACTTTGACTTGTATTTCATTGCAGACAATACAACAGCACATCATTTAATGTGTTCCTCATGATTGTTATTGTTTTTATTCAAAAAAACAAAATTTCTATTTTGGTTCTTGCAACACATTTCAAAAAAAGTTGGAACATTAAAGCATTTACCACTTTGTGATGTTGCCATTCCTTTTCACAACACTTAACAGACGTTTAGGGACTGAAGACACCAAGTGATGAAGTGTTTCAGGTGTAATTTTGTCCCATTCTTGCTGCAAACAAGTCTTAAGGTGGGCAACAGTACGGGGTCTTCGTTGTCGCATTTTGCGCTTCAAAATGCGCCACACATTCTCTATTGGAGACAGGTCGGGACTGCAGGCAGGCCAGTCAAGTACCCGTATCCTCTTCCTCCGCAGCCAGGACTTTGTAATGTGTGCAGAATGTGGTTTTGCATTATCTTGTTGAAATATGCATGGACGTCCCTGGAAAAGATGTCTTCTTGAAGGCAGCATATTGTGCTCCAAAATCTCTATGTACTTTTCAGCATTAATGGTGCCATCACAGAAGTGCAAGTTACCTTTGCCAAGGGCACTGACACAACCCCATACCATGACAGACCCTGGCTTTTGGACTTGCTGCTGGTAACAGTCTGGATGATCCTTTTCTTCTTTGGTCTGGAGCACACAGCGTCCATTTCTCCCAAAAAAGACCTGAAATACTGATTCATCTGACCACAGTGCACGTTTCCACTGTGTGATGGTCCATCCCAGATGCCTCTGAGCCCAGAGAAGTCGACGGCGCTTCTGGACACTGTTAACATAGGGCTTCTTTTTGGCACAGTACAGTTTTAACTGGCATTTGTGGCTGTAACTACGTATTGTGGTACTTGACAAAGGTTTGCCAAAGTAGTCCTGAGCCCATGTGGTGATATCGCTTATAGATGAATGACGATTCTTGATGCAGTGCTGCCTGAGGGATCAGAGATCACGGTTGTTCAGCTTAGGCTTGCTCCCTTGTCCTTTACGCACTGAAATTCCTCCTCATTCCTTGAATCTTTTAATTATGTTATGCACTGTTGAAGGTGAAATAAGCAAATGTCTTCCTATCTTTCTTTGAGGAACATTGTTTTTAAACATTTAAATAATTTTCTCACATATTTGTTGGCAAACTGGCGATCCTCGGCCCATCTTTGCTCCTAAAGGACTAGACCTTTCTTGGATGCTGCTTTTGTACCAAATCATAATTACAATCACCTGTTGACATCACCTGTTTCAAATCACATCATTATTTAACCAATTTACCTGATTACTAGCCCTAAATTGCTCCTGTCCCAACCTTTTTTGGAATGTGTTGCAGGTCTGAATGACAGGAAAGGATGTATATTTACAAATGACATTAAGTTGACCAGACAAAACATGAAATATTTTGTGTTCACATTGTCTGCAATGAAATACAAGTCAAAGTACATTTAGAAATCACTACTTTCTTTTTTTATTTGTGTTTTTCATACTGTCCCAACTTTTTCTGATTTGGGGTTGTATTATTCAGATTATTTTTACTGTTTCAGTTGTTTTTTAAAGTTAAAGATCAAAATGCGGTTTTTCAGAATAAAAGCTTTTTAATTAAATAATCAAGTTGTAAACAAACAGAGAATGATTGAGATGTAATGAAAGAGTTTTACCTCGATGAGCCAGATGTCATTGTCTCCTTTAGTCTTCAAGAAGCTGAAACACAACAAACACTCATTTACACTTTATATCAATCTGTGTGTGTGTGTTTGTGTGTGTGTGTCTTGACCAATCAGATTGCCTGGTTGGATCTATGTTCTCACGTGTCATCGAGTTCCTCCACGAAGGCTGACACCGACACTGACAGAACCAGCAGCGCTGGAAACACACAGAAGAAACATTTAGGCCACGTCCACACGTACCAAAACAATCTTTTTTTACCCATCTTCCCTGGATTTGTTTCAAGAATAGTTGCGTCCATTTGTAAATGACTCAACACGCTACTTCATATTCCAGGCCTGTAGGCGGCGCTGTTATTGCTACAGAAATTAACTAAAAACAGAGAAGGGCAGAGTCTTCAGTCCGTCCATTCATAAC
>CM042436.1:565000-692500 GCA_023631565.1 Gymnocephalus cernua
GCCTATTTGTGTAAATTAGAAGTTTTATAGTGTGTACTTGCTTGGCTAACTATAGCACGGTTGCATAACGCTAGAATGACGTCGAGGATACTTTTCCTCGCGTCAATGATGAAAAAGGATCGTCTACCTTGTAACATAAACGTAATCAGCAATGAAATGTACCACAATAACGTCAAACTATTATTACACTGGAAGGAACATTAATTTCGTGTTCGGCCACCATAGGAGTTAGAACGAGCTCGTAATGGGTGTGCTCTGTCTGTGTGTGTGTGTGTGTGTGTGTGTGTGTGTGTGTGTGTGTGTTACCTGGTGTAGTCACAGTGCTGGCAGCTGTACGGTCTCTCCTGGCTGTGAGTCCTGCTGTGCCGCAGCAGAGAGCTGCGATCTATAGACGCATATGGACACTCAGCACACCTGTAGGGCTTCTCACCTGAGAGGTAGACACACACACACACACACACACACACACACACACACACACACACACACACACACACACACACACACACACACACACACACACACACACACACACACACACACACACACACACACACACACACACACACACACACACACGCACACACACACACAGATTAGCACATTGTTATGAATTACGGCACGTTTCCACACAGCGAAACACCTCGCGATTTTCGGCCAGTGATATTTTGCCTCGGGAGGGCGTGGTCGCGAAAACAACACGCAAGACTGCAACAGAACACCGGCTAGCGGTTGACCTGTCGGCCAGATGAATAATTTTGAGTGTTTAAACTAACATCTACAGCGGTCTATTTGCCCTGTTTAAGTTCGTGTGACATATAAACAACAATCCGTGTTGATACAAGCGTCAATGTCAACGTATTGTGGTACTTGACAAAGGTTTGCCAAAGTAGTCCTGAGCCCATGTGGTGATATCGCTTATAGATGAATGACGATTCTTGATGCAGTGCCGCCTGAGGGATCGGAGATCACGGTTGTTCAGCTTAGGCTTGCGCCCTTGTCCTTTACGCACTGAAATTCCTCCTCATTCCTTGAATATTTTAATTATGTTATGCACTGTTGAAGGTGAAATAAGCAAATATCTTCCTATCTTTCTCTGAGGAACATTGTTTTTAAACATTTCAATAATTTTCTCACGTATTTGTTGGCAAACTGGCGATCCTCGGCCCATCTTTGCTCCTAAAGGACTAGACCTTTCTTGGATGCTGCTTTTGTACCAAATCATAATTACAATCACCTGTTGACATCACCTGTTTCAAATCACATCATTATTTAACCAATTTACCTGATTACTAGCCCTTAATTGCTCCTGTCCCAACCTTTTTTGGAATGTGTTGCAGGTCTGAATGACAGGAAAGGATGTATATTTACAAATGAAATTAAGTTGACCAGACAAAACATGAAATATTTTGTGTTCACATTGTCTGCAATGAAATACAACTACAACTACTTTCTTTTTTTATTTGTGCTTTTCATACTGTCCCAACTTTTTTTGATTTGGAGTTGTACTTAGCAAATCAAATACATATATGATATATTGTGTATACATCATCAAAATACACTATTGATGTCATGTTAAATATCTCAAGCCAATATTTCAATCCAAACCTCAAGCAAGTGAACAACACAAACATAGCAAGCCATCATATAATTCTTACTAGTCCAACAGCAAGATGCCCAGCTCTGTCAGCAGGCTTTTATTTCGAGAAGCTCTCGCCAATGACAAAAAGCCAGTCTGAGATTTACCCTTGCTTGGTCACTCTCTTCCCTTCTTAGCTTTCTCATTGTCTTCTCTTCGGTTTCCTAGTCTCTGGCCCTCAAAAACCTCTTCCTCCCAGCGGTCCAAAACTCCTGTGCTAATGGGGTAAACACCAACATTTCCCCGGTGCTTCAAGCTCTGAGTCCTGGCAGCATGGCTAACTGAGCTAACCTGCTGACAGCAGCTAGAGTTTAGGGTTTCTATAGCAATGACTAAAGCTTTCTGTATATTACAGAGTCGAGACAGCCGGAGGACATTAGAGGGAAAACCAGACTAAATGTTTTCACAAAATATTATCCACTTTCACTAAAATCAGTCAATTCAGTTGCAGACTTCTCCTGGGAGTTCATACCCGCTGACCAAAGCTACATAGTGCGAGTAAAGGTGATCGGGCCCACTGTGGAAATGACAAAAGCCCAGTTTTCCTATGACAAGTCAGAATAACATCAAAATTATTTAAAAGTTTTTATTTTAAGGTAAAGTCACAAGTAATGCTGTTAGTGTAGAGACATGCTTAGAGACATTCAACCAACATAATACCTTCATTTATAACATATAATATAACAATACTGACTGATTAAACCAACTGCTTACTACACAACAATTAGTAATGCTGCTAAGCCTATAAAACTATAAAACTTAGGCTGCTCTGTTATAAGTTGAGGCAGCTGTAAGCAGTGCTGTTAGCCTATACAAGTTGAGGCAACAGTTAGCAGTGCTCTGTTAGCCTATATAAGTTGAGGCAGCAGTAAGCAATGCTCTGTTAGTCACAGTTTTAGTGGTTCTATCTGTGCTTTACTTTCTCTTTCTCTCTAAGTGAGATTCAATTGTGATAGATCGATTAATGATGGCAATAACATTACTTGCAATTTGCATCCAGTAACTTAGTGGTTATCTTTCGTTAGCTGACAGACAAGTAGCTGCTGTCAGCTAGCTGCAAGTTTCTATACTGTACCTCTAGCTCAAGATGTTTCAGTTTTAGTGTTTCTTTTGCCAGGCTTTGCCCTTTCTGTCATGCACAGATTTCTGCTTTTATTAAACTTTTGCAACCTCAATGTCACTGAGCAGCAATCAATAATGGCAAGCTCCATGGTGTCTCACAGGTCTGCTCCTTGACTCAGTACCTCCTAAGCTGCTGTCTTGCAGCACAGTTGCCCAAGCACCAGTACCCCACATATCCCATTACCCTCCCATTACCCCACGCACCAACATTACGACGCAAGGCAATGTTCCGGTGCTGCAGTACAACTGACAATAGCAAAGGCTTGAACAGCCTTGCACCATCTCAGCCCAATGCCTTCGTTTTCCCTAAGCATAACTTTGGCTAGACTGCAAACACATTCAATTAGACTGTAATATGTCAAAAGAGAGGTGGTGGTGACAGGTGAAGGTATGAGATGGTATGTACAATTCTAACTGTAACATTGACAAAAACACTATGAAAGATTCAATGAAAAATTAGATAATAATTAAATAGCTCAGGACAGGCTATGTTATCCAATTTAATATTAAAAAATAATATCCACAATAAAATAGGCCCTCCAGGGCTGACTGTCTGCACATACCAAGACAGTTGCTATGGAGCACAGCATAGGAAACATTAGCCTTCACTAGCAGCTAGCACAAACAATCACATTTGTTTTGCTTAACAGTAAAAAAGTCACACAATAACACAAACTGATCGAGGGAGCAGTAGAGCAGCAACTTGTGTTTTGCGATGTTAAATGACTGTGTTTCTAAAAGGAATCTGGGAGCTTTGGAGAGCAGAGAGAACAGCTTCAGTTCTTTGTCGTAAAGGGCTGTCTGACATCAAGGAAAAGCGCTAAAAATATTCTAAATATAGCGGGAGATACTTGGCTGATTTTTCAATCTGGTCTGTGTAATGGCAGTGTTTGAAATAAACGGCTTCCCTCCAGCTATCAGTTTATTAGTCCAACATTTTTTCAGGGTTTTGTATATAAAGTAATGAATAATTACTATGATTTAAAGCAGCAGCACAGGCTCCTAAAGATGCAAATGGATAGGATGGAAGACACAGAAACTAACATTAGGTAAGTAATGTTACACTAAACTGTTTTAGTAATTATTAATTAGGCTAAATACGTGTTTGCAGTCTATGGTTTGCAGAATTGTTTTTATATTAGCATGGTTTGCCAATGCTAACAATGGCTAACCAGCTAGCTAGTTAGCTAGTGTTACAATGTTGTTAGCAAACTCTTAACGTTAGCTACACATTTGAGCTGGTATTTCAGCATTTTTTCTGGTTATGGATTGCCTTTTTTGCCGCTGACTGTTACTTGGCTGGTCTTGCATAGTTATACTATTACTAACATTAGCTAATATCCATGGGCTTGGGAGCACGAGGCTAAGGAGAGAAAATGGGGATGTTTAATGAGCATTTCTCACCTGCTAGCTACAGTTATCAGTAATGTTAACATTAGCTACCAATGTTCAATATCTTTCTAGAATATGTTCTTAATACAGGGCTAAACAAGTTACACCTAAAGTTTAATAAACAGCAGCTGAGTTTCTGTTAAACAATGGGCTAATTATTTTCTAATCTTAAAGAAAATCATGAATTAAGTTTACTCTTGTCATTCATATCAGTGGATATGCTTGCACCATTTACTTTAATTCTGTTTTAAAAATGGTGTCTGAGCAGCCTTATAGCGCAGTGAGAGTGACCAACAAGTTCTTTCTTTCTTTTTTGCACACCATGTTCTCATTTTTAACTCGTCATGACGCTTTGTCATTGGTGTCGTCAACGCACAAGACGCGGGGGGCCCAGACTAGGTTTAATATTTGATGCTATGGGAATCAGACTGGGCTGGACAGATGGTAGCTTTTCCTCAGAGCACAAAACGTGTCTGTATGTAACATACAGTCAAATGTGAAGTGGTGGGAACAGACTTATTAGACTTCTACAGGCTGCTTTGTGTAAAGTTTCAGCTGTTATTTTAAATCTGAGGCATTGCTTCTGTAAAGATCTCTGCTTTCATCCTGCCACACCTGCAGTGCTGTGTTGTTCTGCACATGGACAGATTTCACCTGGTTAATTAAGTGCAGGTAAACAGACTGATAAGAGTCCATAAACTTCATTTAAGCCATTTTATCATCTCTATAACCATCTTTTAAGTAAGGGAGATTTTTTTCTCTGTATAGGTTTAAGCATGGACTCAATTTTCTTATCTCCACAAGCTGCAAACATAACCTTGTTATTTCTTACTCAATGAGAATATTGGGCACTACATTATGTATATTTAAAAAAAAATGATGAAAAGAATGATGGGATACATACATTCTACATCAACTGTTTGTGTTTAACCACTTGCAGGCAGAGTGCAGGGTACGCCAGGCTGAAGGCACCCTTACAACGGCTGAGGGAGCATCATAATACATGTTTATCCAGGCACATGGAAGACCTAAAACACCAAAGCCAGGTAATAATAAGGTGGAATTTTAAATGTGATACAATAATGTAATATAATATTCATACAAACATTAATATTCACCTGTCTTTTCAATGGTGCCTCTTATACTTAATGTTTTAGGTTTTAATAAAGAAAACTGTGTGTAGGAGGGTAGTGCCCTGGCTCTTTAGCTCTTTGTGAAATCAGGTGAACAGTGACTTAGTACTCTGAAAGCCACCCACACTGGAAACACACAGACACATGTCTGAAAGCTACTGTGTGGCGGTATTCACTACACAGTAAAGAACCCAAAACTTAAGTTTTAATAAGCTGCCATCCCAAAAAAGTGAGCTTTTATGAAGACAAAAGTGGTAACAGATGTGAGGAATCAACAGGGAGAATGGAGAGACACAAAGCTAACAATATGTCTGATGTTACGTTTGCAAACATTTGGTTACCAAGTCAAATATCCAAATGTTAGTTTTAGGCTAACTATATGTCTGTAAGTTAGGCTAACACACGTAACGTCGGACATGTCTTTAGATTAGTGTCAGGATCCTACAGTCTCCCCATTATCTCTGCTGATTCCTCACATCTGTATCCACTTTTCTCTAGATGAACTCAGTTTTTTCAGATCAACAGCTTATAAAAACTGAGATTCTGGGTTCTTTACCCTGTTGGTAGTGAATATAAGCACTCAGCATCTTTTAGAAATGTTTCTGTTGTTAGTTAGCAGATGAAATAAAGACGAGAAACCGTCACACAGTACAAGTCAATGGAGAGCAGAAAGTTGCTGTCCCCTCTGGTGGGAGCGGGACTTAAATGCGCCCTGTCTCTATGACGCCTGCCCTCCCTCCATGCCACTAGTGCCCTGAGTTCCTCATTCATCCACTGACAAAAAAATCAGCCAGATACTGGCAGTAGTACAGGCGCTGGCATGGAGGGAGGTCAATGCCAAACTCATGGTGTGAGCGCAACTATAGCGTGATGAAGAGGGAGATAAGACAACTTTTTAAAACATACGCACTATGAAGAATAGACAACAGCCGAGATTATGGAAAAATGTTTTTATCTGATTCACTGGTCATTTTATTTCTATAGTTTGCAGCTGACTTTACTAGCTGACTTCTCTATTGGCTGTTGAAACAGGTGACATCCGTTAGGTTATAGGCTAAAACCAGCCTGTCAATCTGTTGACGACCAGCTGAGTTGGGACACCATTAGCTGACTTGAGTCGAGTTAAGATGGGCTGGTTCAGACCCCTGCAACTTTCACCTTTCACCACATTTTTGATCAAGTGATCTACCAAATGTACAAAATAGTTTTGTTTTATTAAAAAAAGATGAATTGTACTTATAAGTCTTGTTATATATGCCTTTTATTCAAACAGTAAAGGTATGTTGCCAGTAATCTCAATTTGTTGTATTAATATATTATCATTCAATATTTTAACAGGCTCCTCAACATCTAAGAAAAGACAGCAACCTGAGTCTGACAGTTGTGGCCCAACAGGTATTTCACACATTAAATGCAGTGGAATATGGACCCATTTCCAAAAGAAATATATACTTTAGACCAGGGGTATTCAACAAAATTTAAAAAAGGTCCAGTTAGAGAAAATGTTTTGAAGCAAAGGTCCAGAAGATCATAATGTCTAACAATTTAGTGTTATATATATATATATTTAAGTAGCCTAGTAGTTGTATCAACATCTGAATGTAATCAATAACTGACCGTCAAATCAAATTAATTCAGTACAATTCAAAAACTTGTTGACAATATTTATTATCACGTAACATAGAACTGAACATTAGGGCCGTCCTCGACTAAAGAAATTGTTAGTCGACTAAAACTTATATGATTTTGTCGTCTAATCGATTAGTTGATTTAATCGACAGAGCTGTGCAAGACTAGAAAAGCTCAATATAAACGTAGTTAATTAACCATCTGTAAAACTGAGTTTCTCCGAAATTAATCCTGCAAAAGCACCACTTTAAATCTCGTGTTCACCAGAAATGTTCTCATAAGTTGTTTGGAAATGAGTAATTAAGCATGAATAAGCATAAAAAATGACTTATCAACTAAAGAAATCTTAGTCGACTAAGACCAAAACCACCGATTAGTCGACTAATCGACTAAGGGGGGGGCAGCCCTACTGAACATACATGTATGACTGTAGATATGTACAATGTGCTCTCATTAACTAAATAAAACTAGGGCTGCATGTCAAAATAAGAGAAAATAAACAAAATGTGAAAATTGTGCATTTTCAAAAAAAGTGCTTAACTTCAGAAAAATAATATAAAGGGAGGAAAAGTTTGAATTTCCCCTTTTCTGTTTCACATCTTGACTCAACAGTCTCAACCAATTTTACAAATAATAAATCTCAACAGATCTTAACAATTGAACAGTTTTAGAGTATCACTTTCTTCCCCTCATATCCCACTCCACCATGTTTTTGCTCAGTGAGAGAATTGAGCTTTAGCCTGTCTTGCCATTAAATGCTCTGTTTTCACTGTCCACTTTTCTTTTTTTGGAGAGTGCCATTTGTTCCTTATTTTGTCTGTTACCCTTTTTCTGCCTCACTCGTCTGTTTCGCTCCCTTTCTCCGTCTCACTCGTCTGTTTCTCACTCGTCTGTTTCTCTCTCTTTCTCCGTCTCACTCGTCTGTATCGCTCCCTTTCTCCGTCTCACTCGTCTGTTTCTCACTCGTCTGTTTCCATCCCTTTGTTTTCTACATGTATCGCTGTCGTTTTAATCCGACTTTCTTTTCCTTGGTAACTTGCCTCTAAAACTCTCTCATCTGTCTGCACTGTAGAGTCCCAATGTTTACCGCTAGGAATGCAAAGATTTCATTGGCTGAGTGGTATCACGTGGGATCGCTTAACTCACATGCAATTGGTCGGTGAGTTTCCTCATTCACAAAACGAGTACCGTAAAGACTACAAAAGCTGTGCATATTAAAATAGAAGCGCCCCGTCAGGTTTTAATTCATAATCTTTTGTTTTGGTCCGGGTCCGTATGGGACGGCTTCTAGGTCCGGATCCGGACCGCGGTCCGCCTGTTAGTGACCTATGCTTTAGACCTTGTTGTGTATGTATATATGTAGTTAGTTTGTATGACCCATAAGTAAATTGTTGCCAGTTACCTGTCAATTTTTTTTATTGATATACTTTATTACTTTGGCAGGACCCTCAACATCAAAAAGAAGAAAGGAAACAGAGTCTGACACTGGGGACCTTAAAACAGGTATTTAACACACTAAATACACGTTTAGCTATTTTAACAGCTCTTCCATCAGCTCCTCCCTCCATAAAGTAACCTGTATGAGAACTAGTTGTTCATTTCAATCATCCCTATCTTGATTGTGATCCTGATGCAATTTTAATGAGAATTACAGTCCTGCATTCTTTGTAAGCCCTTGGCGAGATACTGTTATTCAAGGCTCTAGCTAGCTACATAAACATGAACTCAAGTTAAAGTTTTATGAATATTGGCAAATCATTTCAGAGATTGAGAGGAAATGCTGTTAATAGTTTAGCCTTCTGCTAATTTTACCCACAGGCTTGTGAGCCTTCAGTTTCTGAATGTCGAATAAATACACCGTGGCCAAGTTGTGACTCAGTAGCTTATTTTAAAATCAACAGCAGTAGTTTTGTCTGTTTTCTTGACAGTAACTTTAGGTACTGGTCAGAGTGTGTTACCTGACACAGTAAGCTGTAATGCCCCTTTCACACCAAGGGCTCAATCAGAGTTATACCCAGGTTGACTGTTTGAATGGGTTAACCCCAAGTGGGTTGGATCAGGGTAGACTAAGATCGATTCCAATGTGAATTGCGCACGACCTAGGTCACTACCAGCCTGGGTGGGATATAAATGTGAATGGTTGGAAATGACCGTGGGGCAGTTGTCGCAGGTCACCACCTATGTTTTCCGCACACTTTAAAAAAACAACAACATAAATTTTGTCTCACTGTGCTTCACTGGGTCTTCACTATAGGCTGTATAAAACTAGGATGTTCACAGGCAGCTTCAACAACAGCAGAGCGGTTCAATTCATTTCCCAACAGTCTGCTGGCAGTGGCCGCCCGGATGTTCACTAGTCTGCCTTTTGCAGAGCTATAGTGGAGTTTTACATGCAAAACTGCCTGTAAAAATCCAGCATTAGAACATAAACATATAGAAATATGTTTTGTTTAAATCTCTCGGCACCACCGCTCTTACTCCCTGTCTCTGGTACGACTGCTGGGAAGTGTGAATCTCTTTTTTTTTTTTTTTTAATGCATCGTGAAGCCAACACCAAAGCCCTACTTTACTTTGAATTAAATAAAAATAAAAAAGAGAAATGTTCTCCCCTCGTCTTAAAATAGTCAAAAAACGATACTAGTTACCCATTTCCATGTCCAGCTGCTGATATAAACATGCAGAGGAAAAATCACACTGCACAAAATCATCTGAGAATAGTTTGATGGTTATTTACTTGTGCCTTAGAACATAATCACTGCAAAACAAAATCATCTTCATTTAATCTCTCCCTACTGTACTTCAAATAGCTAAAAAACATTAGTTCTGCTGGTATATAGTTGGACGGGAGTACTGTATGTGATGTTAGCTGTTCACTGAATATGATTTGCAAAGCCCTGCTTCATTTCTAGCACTTAAGGTTATTGTTATGCATTGCTCCCGGGTTGACCCAGGTGAGCTCTGATGTCATGACCAGGGCTATACCCATTTAGACTGGCTCAGTTTGAAATTCCAAAAGGAGGGTTGAACCCTGATCAGACAACCCTTGTGAAACCCTGGCCGAACCTTGGTCAGTGGTGTGAAAGAGGTATAACCCAGGATTTCCACAGGCTGCGTAACTGTTGCGGAACGTCTCCGCTGCGGAACGTCTCCGTCAATACCCACCGGATCCGGAGTTGTTGCGGAACGGCTGCGGCCAGGACTGACAGCTGTCACGAGGACCCACTAGATCTCGCGAATTCACGCAGAATAGAACCACAAAACCACCAACAGTTTGTTTCTAGTCCGAGGAGTCGAGAGGAAACAACTCCATGCCGTGTTTTCAAAGTGTAGTGAAGAGAAATATGATCCTTCGTGAGCACGGTGTATTTTATTTTGAAAGTTAACCGGATGTTTTATTTTGTTTCTGTGCTCGACTTCCTGTCCCGCACTATCTGCCGTGTGCTGAATTGCTGCGGAGCTCTCCGGCGTCCGGCAAAAACAGAAGCTCTGCGTATCTGATCCGCAGGGCTGCGGACCGCCGGAGCTGTGCCGGAGTCGGAACGCAACTGGTGGAAATACACACGTTGACTTTAATGGAAACCGATTGACTCCGCCGACGTTCTGGAGCCGTTCCGCAGTAGTTACGCAGCCTGTGGAAATCCTGGGTGAGAGGTAACACCTCTTCTCACTTGTTGTCAGCCACTAGGCATTAGTCAATACAACTGATGCTGTAAAACAAATAAGGGTTACCCTAACCCATGCTGTTTTTAAGTATGAAGGCTTCAACTTGGTGTAGAATATTCGCTTTCAGGACATTGCTCAATAAAAAATACACATTTGATCAAAATAATTTGAATAAGTTGTCACTGGTCACTGAATAATCTTTTACATTACCAGACTACGCCCCTAATTGTCTTTTTTCTGTTTCTTTAGAAACCTCAAAGAAGAGCAGTTGGTAATTGGCAGAGGTCCACGCTGTGGAAAAGACACTTATGGCCTTCATCGAATCTGGTAAAGTACCATGGAAGTCGGAGTGTGTTGCCTGTATTAAGGCTTCACCAGAAGCACTTAGAAAAAGAACATGGACGGCAGTAAAATGTTATGTTAAAAATCGTATCACTGCCATTCAGCGTGAAAGTGCAAGAAGAATTTACTGAAAGACTTTGCACTCATTCTTGTGTTTTGATACATGCAACGCTCTTTGCATTTGTTGTAACATTTAACTTTAGCACCCAGCAAACTGTTATTTCTGGTACTATCTCTTATCCCCTGAGGAGAACTTTTCTTTTGCTTACTCTGCTTACCTGAGTGCACAATATGTCCAAATATCACTCAGTTGGTGTGTCACTTCAGTTATGAAATACTTTCCATGCAAAATGACCATTTGTATATTAATAACTATGGTGGAGTAGGTGAAGAAAATGTTGTATGCTCAGTTTTTATCAAACTTTACTATTTAAGACACTTTGGCTATAAGAAGCTTGTGCAGGTGCACTACTCGTCCGTGTGTGAGAAGTGCTGAAAATGGCATTGGTTTAAGAAGCACAGAGCATACAACTGCATAATGAGACTTGGATATGGCATCTGAAATTATATAATTTGCTTGCGAGCACAGAATCCTGACACATTCAGGAGTATTAAGTATTCCTTTATTACACTTAATTACAGAGTGAGTATATTGCTAGTACAACTGTTAAGTCCATCCACACATCAGATGCAGTTTAGCCAATTCTGACTAATGGATCTTAGATAGACTGATGGATGTATAGGTCTCCAAATTCATGGTTCTAAGTCACTGCTGAAATCACTGTAGCCTCTACTGCCATGATGTGTTTGCTGTTTGTTGTGCATTCCAGAGGTTTGATACTGGTAAAGTTAAATAGGAGGCAGAATGAAGCTAAAAAAATGCAAAGGCCGTTTGAATAAAGGTTTTGTGAAAATATCAGCTTAATTTGTCCCTTTTGTACAGCAGATCTAGGTTCTTTCCCATCGGATCCATTCTGGAAGAAAACATCTGGTATTTAAATCATCAAATTCAGTAAAATGCAGCTTTTAAAGCAGGGCTGGTGTTTGTCATTGGTGATCGATTGACAAACCAGTTTTTATTTTTAAAATTTGTAATTTGTTGAATCATACTAAGTAAAAGAGCAGTACAAATGCAACATAAACATGAAATCATCTTGTTTAAAGTTTGGATATTGAAAGAATCTGCTCTAGTGTGTTGTTTCAATCTAACAAAATGCTTGTCATGAATTGTACACTGCCTAACAGTGGTGTTGATTGTATGCTAATAGACAAGGTTCCCGTTCATTGTCCTGCAGATAACACAAACACCTGTCCATGTGCTGTTTGTATGCTTGCATAAGAAAACAGCAGCTAATATTTTGGCCTCCATGTTTTCACACAGCTGATGCTCTCGGCTACGCCCAACAGTTGGTGGCAGTCATGCAATAAGTTGTTATGCTAAACGCCAATATAACAGAAGAAGAAGAAGAACACGCATCCTGACCATGTGAACGCTGGCAGTCGGAATCACAACGCAATCACAGGGGCGGTCCCTGGTGGCATGAACGCAGCATGTGTGTGTGTGTGTGTCTGTGTGTGTGTCTGTGCGTATTAGTGTGTGTGTTAGTGTGTGTGTGTGTGTGTCTGTGTGTGTATCACCTGTGTGTGTCCTCAGGTGTTGCAGCAGTGATGCCTTCAGGCGGCTGCTGTAAGAACAGTGATGGCAGCTGAACGGTTTCTCTCCGCCGTGCGTCCCGCGGTGGCGCCGCAGCGTCAGCTGGGTGGAGAACTTCCTGTGGAGGAAACACACCAAATATTACGCCAAAAAACATCAGAATATTTTCACAACAGCTGTTCTCTCCTGATGTCACAGCGCCATTCTTCCCATTGGCAATGCCGCCGGTCTGGTCTATAGCCTGGAGCAAACCAGAGACTGTCACACATTTCATCACCCGTGCACTCACACTGTTAAACTGAATGCAGTATAGAGATTAGAGCCTGACCGATATATCGGCAGCCCGATATTATCGGCCAATATTAGGCATTTTCCAAGCTATCGGTATCAGCATTTATAATGACAAATGATTCTGATAATTGAATATTAAAAACTAAAATAAAAAGGGAGCATGTTGTGAGTGTTGGCGTTGCATAGTTTGTCCACCCGAGGGCACTCTACAATGGCCCTGTTGGCAACACTCGTCTTTAACCCTTTCAGTTTCAGATCTTAAGTTCGTAAGATCTAAACATAAGCAAGATAATTTGGCGATTGTGCATTTTTCATCGTGCGAAGAGGAAAGCCAGCAACAGGGGGCTAGCATTAGCAAGATGGCGCACGGTCAAGTGCAACCTACTGGGGACAACGCTCTCATACTTCAGGAGCTACAAAATGGGTACCAAGCCCTCTCCAATGAGCTGGATACCAAAACGGCAGAGATTAATGAGTCCATTTTGAGGCTAAAGTCTATGCTTGATAACCCGACATCCCGGAGGGACGCATCGGGACAGCGGAGGAGCAACTCACCGAGCTGGACTCGCGGGTGGACAATTTAACTAAGGACAATGAGCATTTGATGGAGAAAGTTGAGTCACTTGAGAATTACAGCAGACGCAATAATATCCGTCCTTAACGTATGAGCAAAATGTAAACTACCGCTGTTTTACAATATTGTTCACCTGCTTGACTAGTTTTTTTTTTAAAGAACTTGTAATGGTAGTCATTACTTTAGAGTGTATATAGATCTTTTGCCCCCCGGAGAGACCCCAGACTCTGTGATTAATTAATCTAAATTAATCGCATACATTATTTTTGCTGTGAAAGTATTTTAAATATTCCAATTCAAATGAATCAATGAATAATCAGCATTAGTGACATTAAAGTTAAAAAACTCTTATTATTATTTTCACTGTTCAAATAATGACCATAACAATCAACAATGTTTTTTTCCTCAGCATATTAGCTCATATTGTTGATGTATACACACACATCAACAATATGACCTAATATGCTGAGGAAAAAAATTCAAAAGGGTATTTTACAATAACTATGAATGCACCGTGAGGCTGTAGATTACCAGTGTCACTGAACGCACCGTCTCCGTCTGTGTTTTCCGACAGCGGCAGAAACTCAGTCAAACTTTACACCGTTTAGCGTTAGCTGTCGGCCTTTTAACCGTGTTTAATCCAGTTACCTGCTGCTGAGTGGAGAGACAGTTAAAGAGACTAGCGTCACGTGCAGCCATGTTTCTGTTGCAGTTTCTCGTCTCCCTCCTTCATTTTACAGTTGAATGGCGGCTAGAACGGCTCCGTGTCAAAGGTCAATATGGAATGGATTAATCTGCGTTATTTTTTTTACGCGTTTTTTTTTCTCAGATTAATTAATCAAAATTAACACGTTATTTTGACAGCCCTAAATATAATACATTAAACACCTACAAAACTGAAAGAGCTATTTTAAGAACTAAGCAGAGGTATTATGAATTGGGAGAGAAAGCACATAACATCTTGTCCTGGCAACTGAAGGCAGAGGAATGCCATTCACAATGAAGCAGGCTCTATCTTATATAACCCAACAGAAATAATAATTTAAACACTTCTATTCAAATTTGTACAAGTCAGACTTTTGAATTATATAAAGAATTTAAAGACTTATCCCACTGATTATGGATGTAATAAGCCTTTCGTCTAAGACACATATGCTTCCCGAATCCTTTTCGACGGCCATAAATAAGTTATAGTTAAAAAAGGTAAAGGCCCACTAAAATGTGCCTCTTATAGGCCCATCTCATTATTGAACTCAGATTATAAATTGATCTCTAAAGTGCTAGCAAATAGGCTTAGCCTGATATTACCAAAAATAATTAACCCAGACCAGAGTGGCTTTATTCAAAAAACACCTATCTGCCAATAACTTGTAATGTAATGTAATGTAACTTGACGTATCTCCAGGAGCTCTACACATTAACTCAAACTTAAGCATTGAGAACATTGTCTGTGGACCCAGAGTTTACTAAAAAGAAAGGTTTTAACAACTCACCGTAGCTCTTGTTGTTTCCGGTCGCCGCCGTCTCGGCAGTCAGAACGAGTCGATATCAAAACAAGCAGCAACAGATTTAGTATATCCCTCGTGCTCCGGTGGAGTTAATGTGTAGAGCTCCTGGAGCTCATGTTGTGTCGAGTCTTCTTAGTGGTTAAAAATAGATATTTTGAGGCTAGCATAAAAGTGCCCCTAGCTCTCCCATTCAAAAGGACATTTGACCCACAAACGAGAATACGGTGAATCTTAAAAGTGGTGATTCCGTCCTAAATATGCTTTTAAACTAAAGTTTGACTCACGTACATTCACAAAAATACCCTAGGATGAATTTTTGCGAGAGTTACGCTTTAAGTAGATTCTTCAATATAATCCACAAGCCTTCGATAGGCTGGAATGGCCCTGTTGATTTAAAGTGGCCATATTATTCAAACCTTTATTTATTATTATTTATTATTTAGTTATTAAGCTCATTTTCAGGTTCAGAATTGTATTTAGAGGTTGTACCAGAATAGGTCTACATGGTTTAATTTTCAGAAAACTCTTTTCAGCTCTGTTCAGGTCTCTGTTTTAGCTCAGAGTGAGACATCGTACTTCTTTACCATCTATGTAGTGAGTCACACATGCTCAGTAGGTAGGTAAGATCACATCAGCTAGCGGTTTGTTTCTCTAAGTTGATTAGATTAATGTAGTTACCTGTGGCACAGAGAGCAACAGAAACCTGTCTCCTTTTCTTCTTCTCCTTCTTTCTTTCTGCTGGGTCTCTTCTTCTTCTTCTTCTTTTTCTCTGTGACGCTCTGACTGCAAACACACACAGAAATACTGCTTTCAAACATCAAACACACAAGAAGCACCAACGACAACAGCAGCTATAATATCACCAGTAATACAGATAGTATGTTATAAAGTACCACAGTCACTTCCTGTTTAAAGTATTAGCACCATGTCTCTAAACCTTTTCAAAATAAAAGCTTCAGTCGTCACCTGACTGTTTCCTTCTCTCCTGCTCGTCCAATCAGCCGCCTCCTCCAGCCGTCTGCAGGAAACCAATCAAAGGTTACTCATCAACAACTCCGTCTACAGAATATTCCCATTTCTGCTCTTAAAGCTGTAGTTCAGGAAATATTAATGACAGTCCATTACATTCAAGCCATCGCCACGTTAATTCAGACTATCAGCTCCACACAACTCTCTCTGTTTGTGTGTGTGTGTGTGTGTGCGTGCGTGCGTGCGTGCATGTGTGTTAAATGTCTAGTTGACCAATCAGATTGCCTGGTTGGATCTATGTTGTCACGTGTCATCGAGTATGGAATCTCAACATATTCCAGCTATTTCCTAAATTATTGGACTTCTGTTTGACTGATGAGAGGGTTACGGTTGGTGCATAATCTAATTACATATGTGCTAATTTCCATAAATAAATACCACAACAGATCTAAACATGTCTTGTTGAATCTATTGCACCGTTTGTCCATGTTAACAAACAATAAAAAAAAACTTGTAATACATTTGTTTGTCTTACTGTAAGTAATCAACTCAGTAATTTTCATGATGATATCTAAAGGTTAAAATGTTTACCCTATCCACGTGAGAAAAAGAATGAATAGGCTATATTTGGGTCTTTCCCCTAATGGGATTCTTCTGGCCTTTATTTTCCTCAGGACCAGGGCCTGAAATTAACACCTGACCACCCGTCAAATGCGGGTGAATTTTGCAAATGGTGGGTAACACTGTCAATCTACCAGCCTCATTGGCAGGTAGCCAATGAGAATTGAGTGATTCAGACGCGCAACTATCGGTAAGCAGGGTACGCGGTTGCTTACGGGCCCAGACCAATCAGGGGCCTGCATCACTGGAAAACATTGATTGACAGCCGGGGCCCCCTATCGCATTTGCATTACTCGCGACAATCCCAGCAGTCCCACGTGCAGCCACTGACCAAGCGGTGAGAACGGGTCAAATTCATTTCCTTGTTTCTGTTATGAAGACCTGTGTGACTGGAACATTTCACATTTGCCAACAAAACGTACAGCGATAGACCGTGCTAAACATTTCACACCACCCTGCCAACCTGTAGACATTTTAACATCAATGTACACTGTAACAAGTTTTCACTCTAAAGTTGCTCAAAGCAGCTGACGTTTCAATCCTGTCCTGGGCTGTTGCTGCAGTCCTGCAGGCCAGGAAATGAACTAACAATGTAAAGATCAACCAGCCACTGACAGTGACAGACATGTTCAAATTTGATTCATTCAATAAATTATTATCCATCCATCCATCCATCCATCGTCGTCCGCTTATCCGGTATCAGGTCGCGGGGGGAGCAGCTCCAGCAGGGGAACCCAAACTTCCCTTTCCCGAGCCACATTAACCAGCTCTGACTGGGGGATCCCGAGGCGTTCCCAGGCCAGGTTGGAGATGTAATCCCTCCACCTAGTCCTGGGTCTTCCCCGAGGTCTCCTCCCAGCTGGACGTGCCTGGAACACCTCCCTAGGGAGGCGCCCAGGGGGCATCCTTACCAGATGCCCGAACCACCTCAACTGGCTCCTTTCGACGTGAAGGAGCAGCGGCTCTACTCCGAGCTCCTCACGGATGACTGAGCTTCTCACCCTCATCATCTCTAAGGGAGACGCCAGCCACCCTCCTGAGGAAACCCATCTCGGCCGCTTAAATTATTATGTTTGGTCTTAATCCACCAGCCATTTTCATATTATACCAACATTTGTAGCATCCTGAGCCCAGAGTAATTCATTAATAGTAATAATTATTATTCTCCCCAAAACAAGTTTCCTTTTTATTTTTAAAGACCTATACAAAAGAAATTGCAACTTTTATCGCAATTTTTTAGGAAAGCTCCTGCGAAATCAGACATTTTGGGCCGCAACAATCTCAAGAAAAGACTGTGACATCCTGGAGGGACTGGCCTTGTGTGTTTATTCATGTTATGGTGCGCATTCACCAGTGTTGTTTTGTTGTGGTGCGCGTAGGCCACTCCTGATTGTGTCAGTCATCTCATCTCTTATATGCAGTGGTAAAGAGCCAACACCGGGCCCCTATGCATGATTACCAAGGTGGGCCCCCCTACTACAGCACGTGATGACGGCGCAATGTCCACGAGTAGGCTACCATGAATAGGACAGGATAGGATCAGAGAGACACAGCAATTCCTGTTTTCACCTTTATGAGGCAAAAAAAACTGGCTGGTAAAAAGTCTCTGTGGCAGGTGGATTTTTAAATCCACCTGCCACAGAGACTGATGGTCAAAAAAGTTAACTTCAGGCCCTGCTCAGAACATTAAGGATACAAAATCAGTTGAGTTTCTGTTGCAATTTGTTCAACGTTTTGGCTTAAAATGACTATTAGAGATGTGACGATACCAGTATATATAATAATAACTAAATATTATAAGTCTATAAATATTAGACTTATTATGAACAGTTAGAGGCGTTCAGACCTGAGTGGGTCAGTTGGAGAGCGTTTCGTTCAGCGGCGCTCCTGAACGTCTTCTTCTGGTCCCGTGTGTGTGCGTCCCTCGCCCTCCGACGTCTGGTGGCCGGCAGCGTCCTCCCCTCGCCAGCGGGCGGCGGCGAGGGGGAGGGTGCGTCCGGTTGGGGGGGGAGGGGTTGGGCGGCGTGGGCGGGGGGTTTGGCAGCTGAGATGCGACACAGACCCAGAGTCATGAGGTGAGCGGACTGCGCCATCTGCTCCTGGGTGGCGGGGGGGTCCATGGGACAGGACAGGTCACCTGACACCCCCTTCAGAGGGAAGATGGCCTCCTCCTCCTCGAACAGAGTGCTCACCTGCACACAGAAACACATCCATGTTATTTATATATATGTATATATAAGCTGTTTTTGTGTCTGTGTATTGCGTGTGTGTGTGTGTTGTGTGTGTGTTGTGTGTGGATGTGGATGTTGTGTGTCTCTGTATGTGTGTATATGTGCGTCTGTGTGTCTCTGCATGTGTGTGTGTTGTGTGTGTCTGTGTATGTGTGTCTCTCTGTATATGTGTGTGTCTCTGTATGTATGTATGTATGTATGTGTGTGTGTGTGTGTGTGTGTGTGTTCTTTTTTATTGTCATTTTACTTTTTCAAATCATCATTTTAAGTTTTTGACTTTTAATTATAATATTTATAATCTGATATATTTGCATATTCTTTTTTGGCTGCTAATTTTAATAATGAATAAAAGTAAAAGGAGACAAAGTGAAGACATCAGATCATCTTAATGCTCAGCTTCTTATTTATTGTCACCGTTCAGACACATCTGACTTTTCCTCCACGTTGCAGCAAGTGGCGACTGCTTTAAACCACCACAGACAGTAACGAGATTTACAAGAGAAGAGCTGATATTCTGCTGTACGTTGGTCCTGGAGAACTACTGCACAGGACGGATCTTCATGCTGATGCTCTTCAGGGAGTAGTTGTCACTCATCCAAGGGTTCCAACTCACTCCAACAACGGGGTCAACCCCCCAACGATAAACGCCGTTTGGATTTGCTTGGTAACATCTGAAGTACCAGGTATACTCTGGCACAGTTCAATCCAGAGGAGTCCTGGTCTTTGTCGAAGGTGGAGAACTTCTGTCCGTTGTGGTCATAACTCAGGGCATCTCCTACAGAAACACAACACGTGTATAATCAGAACATTATGATACAACTAACAATGATATATATATGTTTGGAGTGTCTACTACCACAGTCTACTTCTCCACCTACAGTAAGTATAACTAAATAATACAACTACTGAACTAACAACACTGGACTGGTAACGTTTAATGGCTATTATGATTATTATGAGATATATATATATATATATATATATATATATATATATATATATATATATATATATATATATCATACATATACCATAATAATGGCTAGTATGGTCTATGTATATACCGTATTTTCTGGACTATAAGTCGCACTTTTTTTCATAGTTTGGCTGGTCTTATAGTCAGGTGCGACTTATTTATCAAAAATAATTTGAAATGAACCATGAGAAATTAACCAAGAGAAAACTACAGCCGCAAGAAGGCGCTCTATGCTGCTCAGTGCTCCAGTAGCGTACCCCTGGCAACAGCACAACTTCCTGTGTCGCCACAAGCAACCACTGTAGCGAAGAAGAAGACGCACGCACACACACGCACGCACGCATGCACGCACGCGCTCTATCAGTATGTCCGCTGTTCTCATGGATGTATTAAGATACATTGGGACAGATCGGAAAATATGCAGTAAACGTTATTACAGAAGGAATACTCGGCATACTTCGCAAGCTTCGCCTGCTACCGAGACCAGCCGGAGACCTCAGCCGATGCCGCTAACCGGGGAAAAGGCACATCCAGAGCGAGCTAACGCTAGCCGGCCAACTGTCCCATCAATCCTGCTTGCAAGTGTCCGCTCATTAAACAACAAACTGGACTACATCAAACTTCAACAAACTCCCAACGCGTTCAGAGACTGTTGTTTTTTTGTGGAAACATGGCTGAACAACAGTGTACCGGCACCGGGACTGTCACGCTACCTGGTAGCTGCTCTCGCCGGCTGGTGAAGGTGGGCTGTGTTAACACGAACTGGTGCAGAAATGGCGTGCCAACTTCTGCTAACTGCTGGTGGAGTTTGTGACTGTTAAATGCCGACCATTCGACATTCCACACTAATTCACGGCTGTGTTTAGCTATACTCGGTGTTTAGATACATCCAATGCTAGTATGCGTTAGCTGAACTTTACGGATCCTGCTTGCAAATGTCCGCTCATTAGACAACAAAAAAAACAGTATGTCCGCTGTTCTCCGTTAATATTTCAGTTAACAGTTTTTCAGTTGTTTTCAGTTAATGTGTTGCCAGGGTCAGGCTACAGGAGCACTGAGCAGCATAGAGCGCCGTCGGCTGTAGACGGTAATGTTTTCTCTTGGTTCTAAACAAATGCGACATATAGTCCAGTGCGACTTATATGTTTTTTTTTCCTGGTCATGACGCATTTTTGGACTGATGCGACTTATACTCAGGAGCGACTTATAGCTCGAAAAATATGGTATATCATATACCATAATAGCCATTAAACGTCATCGGTTGAGCTGGTCAAAATCTGCAGGGCTTTTACGTCAGTAGCCGACGTAGCATGCTAACTGCTAGCATGCTAATGCTACCATAATTTACATAAGAACTACTTCCATGTCCCTGTTCTGCAGGTATTCCACGCAAAGTTGGAAGTGCGCCCTGTTTAGAAGGAGTCTCCCTGCTAATCCTGCCTTGTACTGATCAAAGTTGTTTAAACAGCTACCTATAGCTGATGTGATCTTACCGAGCTACTGAGCATGTGTACAAAGATGGTATAGAGGTGAGATGTCACACTCTGTAGCTAAAACAGAGAGCTCAACAGAGCTGAAAAGAGGAGCTGCAGCAATGTGCAGTACAACAAAAATATGGTGTTTTTTGAGAATTAAACCATGTAAACCTATTCTGGTACAACTTCAAAATATAAGTATGAACCTGAAAATGAGCATAATATGGGTGCTTTAATGTGGAAACCTCACCTGCTCCTCCATCAGTGAATCCAGAAACATGCAGTGCATATCCGTGGGACTCTGGATCGATGGAGAATGAGGAGTAACGAGCGAACGCTTTGTTTCCTTCAAAGTCCTCCATGTCAACCAGCAGCTCGTACTTTCTCCTCACAGTCAGGTGGTAGAGAGACTCCAGACCTGAACAGAAATATAAACATTTAGAAACAGTTGCATGAAGACATGACTGTTAGTAGAGTTTAGATTCTCTGCCCGAGCTCGACCCGAGCCTGACCGGCGAATCTGACTGCAGTAGATGTGACATAAAGGTATAAACGTTGTGTTAATCCTGTTGTGTTTTCCTATTTATCAGTGAGGTATGGATTAACACAACTTTTAGGCCTTTCTGCCACATCTCCTGCAGTCAGATTCTCTGTGTTCCCTCAGAAGGAATCACGTCACATGGGTAGGACCTCGTAATGACGTCTCCAACATGTTTAGAGGCTAAAAACAGGTTTAAAACCTGCCCTGTTTCAGCCTGTTGGGTGCTAACTCTAGCAGGAGGAGAACACGGTGGAGGCAGCACCGATTGGTTTCCTTTTTCTTGCTAGGGGTTAACTAGCTAAACACACAAGACATCTGACAGCTCATGTTTCCAGACAACAAGGATTTTACTGGAATGTGATTTATTGTGAAGGAACTACAGGAAGTGTTGACTTCATTTAAAATACTCACTGTCCACCGTCCTCCTTCTGAATCCATGTCACAGTACACCTACACACAAACACAGGTATTAGTTAATGTGATCCTTTAACTAAAACTGTATCCAAATGTACTTAACTCAGTTCTACTACCCGCCCGACCAGAATTAACACATAGGAGACAACGTAGCCTATATTTATTTATTTAGCAGTAACTCTTGGCCTGTCGCTCTCCACGCTGTCTTGGTGCTGAAATATTTTAACTTGACTGGAAAGCTGTTTTCTTTGTTCTTTAATACAAATTTGTCGGACAATAGGCTAACCTGGCTCAACAAGTGACACATTACAACATGGATTTATAGCTATTTAGAGAAATCTTTAACAAATCACTTGGTAGCAGGGGGCCCCGTAATGAAGCTCTGCCCCCACTGTGCTGAGAGTCTAGCTCCGCCCCTGTTATTAGTCCTGTTCAGTTCAAGTACTTATATACTCAATTTCTTAATGTAAACATTAACCTCGCGCATTATAATAAATAAGTGAGGTTGCTTCTTGCCTTCACAATTTACAGGAGAAGTTCTCTGATAATCTATTTGATATCAAAGATAAACTCAATTCAATTAAATTTATAGTATCAAATCATAACAAGTTATCTCAAATTGGTATTGTGACCAAAATGTCCCTAATCTGACTGATATCAAATCAGAAATGTAATTGAATCAGGACCTTGTGAATCAAAATTCGAAAAAAAAAATGTAATTGTGAAATCATAAGCGATACCAAGCCCTGATGTGAAGGTCAAACTGCGTCCCAGAGACGATGAAGTGTACCTGGACAGCAGACGTGGCTCCGATGGGATAGATGGTGTACACGCCACTGGGTCGGCTGTTATCATTGTGGTAAATGTCACCGCAGTCCACCGGCAGAATGAGCGGCAGGCAGCTGGTCAACAGTGGAGCCAGCAGGACGAGGACGACTGAAACCAGTTCAGTTGGTATCACTCTCATGCACAGCTAGAATACTCTGTAAAGCAAGCTGAAGACTTTGGCTTCCACTGTTTTTTGGGCCACAAATGATTGAAATGTGTGTTTGCCAAACCAGATATATAAAGATGTAAACTTACCTTCATGGTCAGATTTCAGCAGAAGTGATCCGATGAAGATCCTGAGGTCAGTGTGTCTCAACGCTCTGATGTCAGTGTGTCTCTCTCACATTTATTTATACCGTTAAGATTAATAAGTTACTGAGCAGCTGCTGTTTCACACCGATAACACTATAAATAGGTGGAAACATGTCCTTGAGTGTGTGTGTGTCTGCCATTGGCTTACACAATGTTGGCACCCAAATCTGACACACCAGCACTTTTTGGGGACTCGCCTCCATTAAAGGACCAAAGAGACAACTTAGTGCTTTGGAGTAAAGCAGAGGTCTTCAGTGTTTATTAAACCTAAACAGAGACGGAGCAGGGACCCCCTACTACATATATTGTACAGAAGGAATTTTTTATCCAAAGGATAACATGTTAAAGTGTGAACACTTATTTCCAACATGGTCCTTGGTGTTCCAACATTCAACACATAACAAAGACCTATTGCAGGACAAAGACAATAACATTTAACACAAATCATCCAAGGTTCAAGAGCATTCTAAAATCAGAGAATCATAGATCATGTAAAATAATATGTAATAATATAATAATATTTTGAATGGGAGAGCTAGGGACACTTTTGTGCTAGCCTCAAAATATCTATTTTTAACCACTAAGAAGACTCGACACAACATGAGACTTTGCTCCGAGTATCTCCAGGAGCTCTACACATTAACTCAGCATTGAGAACATTGTTTGTGGACCCAGATTTACTAAAAAGAAAGGTTTTAACAACTAACCGTAACTCTTGTTGTTTCCTGCTGCAGCCATATTATCAGTCAAAACTAGTCAATTTCCAAATGTGACCTAACAGGGAGGAGAGTAAAGATGGAAAGCTCATAAAGCTTAGTTCCATAGAAATGCACGGATGATTTTTTTGTTTTGTCGTTCGTAAAAAGCAATATTGACCTTGTAGTTTAAAAAAGGAGCCTCATATAAGAATGACATTTCCTCCTATGGAGTCCATTCACCCGCATTCAGAAATCGTCTAGTTTTGACTGATAATAAACTCTAACAATAATAAAAATAAACAACAACAGCTACAGTGAGTTGATCAAAAAAATTATTTTTAGTAAACTCTGGGTCCACAAACAATGTTCTCAATGCTGAGTTAATGTGTAGAGCTCCTGGAGATACTTGGAGCAAAGTCTCATGTTGTGTCGAGTCTTCTTAGTGGTTAAAAATAGATATTTTGAGGCTAGTATAAAAGTGTCCCCAGCTCTCCCATTCAAAAGGACATTTGACCCAAAAACAAGAATACGGTCAATCTTAAAAGTGGCGATTCCGTCCTAAATATGCTTTTAAACTAAAGTTTGACTCACGTACATTCACAAAAAAACCCTAGGATGTATTTTGGCGAGAGTTACACTTTAAATTAAAAATAAAATATTAAAAATAAAACATTAAAGATGGGAGTAGTGTCTGTCTGCCTGTCTGTGTGGAAACAGCAAGATGCAAGAAGCTAAGGGGACATCCACACAAAGATGGGTTTTGATGCAAACGCACATCTTTTGCATCGTTTGGGCCGATCGTCCACACGAATCCTGTAAACGCACTGCCTGTGAACACACTTTTTTGAAACCTGGTCCCAGGGTGAATTAAAAAAAACGGCTCCCTTTTGGCTTCGCTTGGACGGCGAAACCGCATACGTGCGTATCGATGATGTCATTGCCAGACACCTCGGCCTCAAAGCTGACTGCCTTCAACTTCGCTGACGGCTCTAGCAGGGACGCAATGCTGTTTATAAAGCGGAAGAAGAGAACTTATCACCTAGCTAGCTAATCTGTTTATCAACTCCTTGAACTGATTATAGTAACTTTTAGCACGGCTTATTGTAGAAAGGCTACCGCAACAAAAACGTGTAGCTAGATTATCAATAAGACATCGGATCATTGATGTTTGTTTGACTGCCGATGTTAGCTAGCAGAGCTAACATTAGCTCTGCTAGCTAGCGTGCTGCAATCATGTCCGATAGCAGACAGAATTGCAAAATAGAAAAGCAATCCAGCAGCACATTATACAATGTAACGTTTTCTAGCGGTGGCCTTTATATAACGAGCAGTGGTGAAAGTTATTAAAGTCTAGTCCATGGATGTATTAAGAGAACTAGCTAGTCATGTTATGAAAGGAAGTGGAAGTGACTGAAGGCTGCTCTACTTTGTTCCGTTAATTTCTGTAGCAATAACAGCGCCGCCTACAGGCCTGGCATATGAAGTAGCGTGTTGAGTCATTTCCATTCATGTAGAAAATAATCCACACATTATTCACCGTGAAGATAATGCAGTCCCTCCAGAAAAACGCAATTATGCGATCGCAGAATTCAATGCATAATCAGCCAAAGTCCGCATATTAATGCGGGGGGCGCATTTTTTCAAATACGCCGCACTTTCGCCGCATAAATTGCCGATTTCCGCGCAAAATATGCGGGGCTTGCATGATTTCATAATCCCCGCATTTTCGTTGCAAAAAAAGTCACATATATCTCAGCAGAAAGATGAAAAATGTTGCGTTTACTTCACACGAGAGCAGCCATTTTCCCCTGTTGCCATGGGAACGTTATGAAGTGACGTAATTTCACCTAGTGAGAACACGGTGTTGGGGGAATCACTTCTTTTCTCTTTTTCATCAAACCGCAGTTTTTGCAAGTTCCCGCAATTTTTGCAAGTTCCCGCAATTTTTGCAAGTTCCCGCATTTTCATCGCATAAAATGGCATAAATATCCCGCATATTCCATCGCATTTTTTAAGAAAACGTGCCGCATAATCAAGGATTTTTGCCCGCAACAATCACAAAAAAACTCTGCGTTTTTCTGGAGGGACTGATAATGGTAAGTAGCAGTCTTACTGTCTGTCTCATGTGTGTGTGTGTGTGTGTGTGTGTGTGTGTGTGTGTGTGTGTGTGTGTGTGTGTGTGTTTCACCGTGAAGATAAAGGTAAGTAGCAGCCTTACTAGTGTGTGTGTGAATGTTTAAAGGATGTAAAAGCAGCATTTAAAGTGTTATCACAAACATAACTGATGGTTAATGTTGTCATTAGATTTATATTAATCATGTAGCTGCTATAGTTCCGGACAGGCGGGGGGGGGGGGGGACTGATAACACACAACACATCTATGTGTGTGTAGTCTTATGTACACAGCTGCTGCTTCACACAGGTAAGAACAGAGTGTGTGTGTGTGTCTGTGTGTGTGTCTGTGTGTGTGTGTGTGTGTGTGTGTCTGTCTCTCCGTCTCTGTGTGGGTATGTGTTTGTGTGGGTGCGACTGTGTATATGTGTGTTTTTTATTTATTTAGTTGTTTAGTTAAATAGGGACAGTGCATATTAATGGACAACAGTACAAGTACTTCAACAGGCTTAATATATAGCCTAATATAAGTGTTGTCATGTTAGCTAGTGACCAATTCTGTAGATTGAATTTAACCTTGTTTGCCACCCTTTTTACATGACTTCTAAAGGTTAAATTAGAGTCCAGTGTCACCCCCAGATATTTAAATTCCTTTACAGTCTGTAGCTCCTCTAATGAAGACATTGGACTGTGTGTCTTGTGTCTGGTAAACACCATGCAGACGGTCCTGCTGGTGTTCAGGTGGAGAAATGACCTAGTAGCCAGTCATCAACGTGGACTATTGCAGTAGGGATTGTAAATCAGTGTCTCTGTGTGTGTGTGTGTGTGTGTGTGTGTGTGTGTGTGTGTGTGTGTGTGTGTGTGTGTCACCTCACAGGTGTGTGCGACCTGCAGCCCCCCCTCAGTGCTGATGTCACAGGTGGGCGGGCTCATGTCGTCCAGCATGTTGTAAAGCAGGAAGTCTTCGTCCTCGTCGCTACGTTTCTCCTCCTCGTCCTCTTCGGTCAGCTCCAGCGGATACGGCCCTGCCCCTTCGCCGTCCTCGGCCGCACCCCCTCCAGCCCCGCCCAGGTAGGTGAGGTGCGTGCGCAGATGGCTGCTGACGGACGCCTTCAGGCCGCAGGTGAACTGGCAGAGTTTACAGCGATACAGCTCCACCAGGAAGGACTCCACCAGCCCGGGCGCCAGCCCCTCTGGCTCGCCGCAGTAGAGAGCGGCGCTCACGGCCCCGGCTGCCACCTGCAGCATCACCGGGGTGATGTCACGGTACCGCTGCTTCACCCACGACATCACGGTGACATCACAGTGACATCAGAGACAGCAGAGGCTCTAGAGATTTCACCTTCAAAACATTAAAACAGGACGCAAACAACATTTTTATGAATGAAATGTCAAACTTTGTGACAACATCAAACCAGCTGAGTGGAGGTAGAGCCTTCACAGAGACACACACAGACAGACAGACAGACAGACAGACAGACAGACAGACAGGCACACGCACACACACACTTAGACAGACACACACACACACACACAGACAAACACAGAGACACTTAGATACACACACACACACACACACACACACACACACACACACACACACACACACACACACACATTGAGACACTTAGACAGACACACACACACACACACACACACACACACAGAGACGCATACACACACAGACATACACACACACAGATAACCACACACATAGAGAAACACACACACACACACACACACACACACACACACACACACACACACACACACACACACACACACACACACACACACACACACACACAGACACACGTTTAATTAAGGAAATGATGGAATAGGAACTCGATCGATCGGAAATGTTTTTGGATTTTTCATGTTTCAGTAACAACATGTTTATAATCTTTACCCTAAAACATTAAAGTAAGTTATGTTTCTAAAGTGTTCTCTGTTGTTCTGTAGAGAAATATCGCGAGATGTGTTTAACTCCTGAACATGTAACGTTATCTTTTCTGTAATAATAATAATAAAGTAACGTCGCACAACAGATGGATATCTATATAGCTTATTAATTGACTGAATATGTAACTCTAAGATCAGCCTGTTCCTGTCCGACCTGCTGACTGTCTGTCTGTTTACAACAAGAAATAAACAAACATAAACAGCGCGAAGGTAGCGCGATGCTAGCGCGATGCTAACCGGAGCGTTTTACCCTGAGTGTCAGGAGAAGCTAACAGTGTTAGCAGAAGCTACTGAGCCGTGTGCATCGTCATCACTGAAATATCAAAAGATATAAATATTAAAACTGACTGAAAGGTGAAAATGTTTAAAACTCACCTCCTGCTCAGGACGCTGTTGCTGTTGTTGTTTACTTCCGCTTCTCTTCTTCTACGGTCCCTACTTCTTCTTCTTCTTATTTAATGGCGGATTACAAACAACTTTTAGGTGCTTACCGCCACCTACTGTGCTGGAGTGTGTATCATCATCATCATGTCATTTTACAATTATTTTAAATTCTACTTAACAACCCTGCAGCTTTTAAAAACGTAAATAACGCCTTCCTGGTGATCCTGATCTCCCCCCCCCCCCTTCTGGTCCCAGTATCCTACCAGAGTCCACTCCCGCCCTGCCTCCTGAACCTTATCTTTAAACACCTGTCTTTCCACCTCATGCAATGTGCAATACAATATTATATGTTCAGCATTTTCTTTAACCCCACAGTTTTCACAATTCTCACTGTTCTTTTCCCCATTAAAAACAAGGTGCCATTCAGCCCTGTGTGACCCACCCTGAGTCTTGTCATTATAATTTCCTCCCTCCTGGTCCTTTCCGTGTAATTCTTAATACTGACAGATTTTGGTATTTTATATCTCCTTCCTTTTCTGTCGTCCTCCCACCATTTCTGCTATATTTCAAGTCCTTTCTTCTTTTCCTTCATCTTTTCCTAATGGAATAGGAACTGTTATTTCCTTCAGTAATGCCTCTTTAGCCAGTTTGTCTGCACCCTCATTCCCCTTCACCCCCTCATGTGCTGGTACCCAGCAGAACTGAACATCTATGCCACCCCGGTGTAATCTTAGCAAACTATGATAAAGTGCTATTAGTAGATCTTCTCTGACAGATGTCATGGACTGTATGCTTTTTATGAGAGCTAAAGAGTCTGTGCATAGCACCGCCCTATCAGGTCTGACCTCTTCAACCCACTCAAGTGCAATAATGACTGCCACCATTTCTGCTGTATATACCGATATCTGGTCAGACAGTCTTTTGGAGAGATTAACTTTAAATTCTGGGATATATATTCCAACTCCCACATATTCCTGTTTGTTCTTGGATCCGTCTGTGTAAATCTTTAAGTAATTATAGTAACTGTGTCTCAGGTAAATGCTTGTTTTAACTCCCACTTCCTCCATTCTCCATTCTCTTTTTTTTTCTCCAGGATATTAAAGGGATACTTCACCGATTTAGCATTCAGCTTTGTATCAGTAGAAACCCGGTAGTATTTCTGAATGACCGTGCTTCCCTCCCTCATGTCCCCCTGAGAGGGGAGATCTCTGCATTGGGGGTCTGGAAATCATTCCTCCAATGACGCAAAATGACGATTTTTGCGTCATTGGAGGAATGTTTGGCCAGAGGCAAAGAACTATAGCCAGTAGTAGGAGCTACTTCTGCATGTTTTCAACCCGCCCATCACCCGAAGCGAGCCGATCTCAGCCGGAAAAAAAGAAATGTCAGCCATCTTTAATCCTCGCTAAACAGAGCTCTCTCTTCTCAGCAGCAACATTTTACAAAATGATGTGCTTTCAAACTACCGCACACGTGTACCTCATCAGCTAGGTGGGAAGCTAACGCTAGCCGGCCACCTGTCCCATCAATCCTGCTTGCAAGTGTCCGTTCATTAAACAACAAACTGGACTACATCCAGCTTCAACAATGCTCCCAACGCGAGTTCAGAGACTGTGTTTTTTGCTTTTGTGAAACATTGCTGAACAACAGCGTACCACACTGTCCAGCTACCAGGCCTGCTAGCCTTCCGACGATCCGAGCTAGAGATGCTCTGTATGAAGGTGAGCTGTGTTAACACGGACTGGTGCAGAAATGGGGTGATTTGTATCCAACTAACTGCTAACCGCTGGAGTTTGTGACTGTTACATGGCGACCATTCGACATCCCACGCTAATTCACGGCTGTGTTTATACTCGGTGTTTACAGCCCACCAAGCCTAATGCTAGTATGCGTTAGCTGAACTTTACGGAGCCTATAATGTGTGTGTGCACTAAAGGCAGCCTGTTTCGTATGACGTTATTATATAATGTCGTTTATATATATTTTAAATGTGTAACACCACTTGAGCCACAATGAAACGTTGTTTTGTGTATATGGTTGAAATAACAATAAAACACATTGAGTTGAGTTGAATGCCTCTGTCTGTCTGTCAAGCGGTAGGCGTGGCTTGGGGGTGGACTCATAAAGCAGCGAAGCGAAGTGCATTCTGGGATTTGGGGTCTTTCATCCATATGAGCCAAAAACACATTTTCTGGCTTTTCTCGGCCTAGAAGGCACCAATTTCAATTTTTTTTCACATTTCTGCTACATAACTGACCCAATTTAAAGATATATTCAGCTTTCCAGCGGTGAAATATCCCTTTAATATCGGTCTTTACGTCTGGAAACAGCCATGGTGGAATATTACTAACCGGGTTGGTCACGGTGAAATCTAAAGCTTCCATTCCATATTCCCTCACTCTCTCTTCCCTCGTCCATCCAAACCCAAGCCCCTGAAACTTGGAATACTCCCAACATTCCTGTATTGACTCTTTTGCAGGGTTCTCTTTTCCACTTCCTTTTAATCTGATCCAATATGCCAGCGCAAGTTTCTCTCTTCTCAACGTCAGAGGTGTCTCTCCTGCTTCTATGAGTATTGCATTAATGGGGGTTGACTTAATAGCTCCAATACTCACACGTAGTGCTCTATACTGTAATCTATTATTTTTTTATTATGTTTTTGCCGCTGCTCCATAAACTACACATCCATAATCTATTGATGACCTCATACATGCCCTATATATGTCAATTAATGACTGTCTGTCTGCACCCCAGTCACATCCGGGCACAGCTCTTAGAAGATTTACAACCTTTTTACATTTAGTTTCCAAGTGCTTTATGTGTGATTTCTATGTATACTTACTATCAAACCATAAACCCAGGTACTTAAATTCATTGACTTTCTCCATTGGCAGTTAATATAATGTTAGTTCTTCAGCATGATACTTGCGCTTCTTTGTGAACATCATGTAACAGGACTTGCTTGTCGATATCTTAAACCCCCACTCATATGACCACTTCTCTACTTTCCTTATTGCTTTCCTGATATGTTCTACTACATAAGACACATTCCTTCCTCTCATTTTTCATTTCATTTCATTATTCATCTCGAACAATCAACAATGTTGCAAAACAAAAGAAAACAACTAAAACCAGAAAATAAAACACAAACAATCAGAATTTAACAAAACCAAAAAAAAAAAAAAAAAAAAAAAGGATTAGTTCTAGAAGGAGCAGGCGGAAGCAAATAACATATTTGGTCCTGCCTCTATTTCACAAAATCATATTAATACAAAGCAAATATATATGCAAATACAGCATACAATTATATACAACAATACCTTTACATTACAATTCCATTCCTTGTGTTCCGGTCTATTAATTTCTGTACATTAAACAAAGTGTTTTCCAAAGTATGAATGGATGATGATGAATGTATGAATTTAGGCTCATATCTTAGCTTTATTATACCCGACTGCAATGACTGCAGACCTCTTATGTATGTAAAATGCAATGACACGTAGTGTTAAAATGCACCATCTTATTTAGAAATTAAAATAATCCACACGTCTTCATCTTCATTTTCCTCATTTATTTATTTTTAAACAGGGACAATGTGTTATGGTTTTGGGGTTTTTGTCTTATTTTGTTAGTCTGTTTTGTATTTAGTTCTGTTTCCTGTTTTATTTTGTATTCTGTTTCCTTCATGGTCTTGTCTAGTTTTACTTCCTGTCTTGTGTTTTCCCGCCTGTCTGATTGTTTCTGCCCCACCCTGATGTGTCTCACCTGTTGTATCACCTGTCCCTTGTTTGCCCTGTCCGTGCTCCCGTTTTCTGATTCCCCGTTCTTTGGATTTTCTTCTTTTTGGATTCCTTTGGATTTTCTGTTGCACATTTTGGATACCTTTAGTTTTGATTTGTACTTTGCCTTTTAGTTAATAAAACCCATCTTTGGACACTCTCCTGCTTGCCAACCTCCTTTATCTCTGCATTTGGGTCCACTATTTCCTTCAAACCCTCAACACAATGTACAATATACATTAACCTTAGACAGGAGGTTTCCACCTGTAATCCCTGGGCAGGCTGATGTCAACAAATACATTTACTAACACTTTTAACCCAAAACCAACATTAATATGATCGTACCCTTCATTCATTTACAGATATGCTCCCACATACACATCAGTTACTATACATTATGTGAACATGTTTGTTTTAAAAGAAGCTATTTATTTATTTTTTTTCTATTTAGAGGAGTGGAAGAAAAGGTGGAAGAACCTAAGGGACAGGTACATAAAGGAGAGGAGGCAACAGAGAGACAAAAAAGTGGTGCAGGGGCAGACCAACAAAGTACTTGGAAGTACTTTTCCATACTGTCTTTTCTGGAGCCACACGTCAGGGAGAGACAGATTGTAGAACTGGACTATCGGAATGTTGTTCGTATCCGGGAAATCATAGAACCGACTCTCGTCAGCAGACTGTCAAATTGCTCCCTGTTGAGCCAAAAGTAGCCCTGGAACCAGTCAAAATGCGGAGCTCCTTCACCAGCCGGAATTCCCCCAACTGCTGTCTGGACCTGAGGGTCTCGTGCACCCTTCTTGCTGCGGCTGCCTTCCTCTGTCTTCTCCTCCTCTCAATCAGGGCAAGTGCCAAGGCTTTCTTTTGGTTGACAGAAAGAAACATCTTCGCCACCAAATCACAGGTGTATACACAATGTCGCATGTAACGCACATCTGATGTCAACACTGGACGGACGCAGACGTGACGTGCATTTAAATATTGTCGCATGTATGACGTAAATTTAAAAACTCTGCCTCCTCTGCGCTGAGCCCGCTGAGCCCCGCGGCAAGCACAACAAAAGTTATTTTGGGAATAGGACAACCTAGCGTCCTATGTGAAACGGGCCTTAGTCTTCAGCACTGCTCTTTTGCTCTCGCTAACGTGTCGTCTTTGTTTTCTGTTCAGACTTTCTGCCTGCCTCAGCCTCTCTTCCGGAGCCAACAAGCCAACTCTGTTCTTTTTCTGTTGTTTTTGACTAAGACAAACTGAACTTTAATTAAAAGAATTTTTGTTTTTTTCACTCCCTTTGTCGTGCTTGTTTTCTCTGTGAGCTGGGTTTTTACCATAGCCTAACAGAATGATCTGGCCATGGACCCAACAGAGAAACAACACAAGGCAAACAAAGACAGCTTCCAGCAAGCTATCCAGGCTCAAGGAACTTTGCTGGGACAACAAGACCAATTGATTCGGACTCTATTGGAAAATAATCATCAACTGCTGAACCAGGTGACTCAGTTAACTGCACAAGTCTCTAAATTGTCTGTTGTCAGTTCTCCATCTCTCTCTGAACCCCAGTTTGATGCACCCCAAGTTGTTTCCTCGGACATGACGCAGGCTTCGCTCCATTGGGAACCCCCTGTCACGTCGCCTGAACCGTTCAATGGAGAATTGGACAAGTGCCGGGGATTTTTGCTACAGTGTGACTTGATTTTTCGGCAGAGACCACTGTCGTTTTCTGCTGATTTATCTAAGGTACATTATGTTTTGGGGTTGCTAAGAGGGAGAGCTCTGGTGTGGGCTGAGGGTGTGTGCTCTAATCACACTTTGACTGGATTGACTTTTGCTGATTTTTCTGCTAAATTGAAGACAGTTTTTGATCATCCTGACCATGTGGGTAATTCCTCCAAGAGACTTTTTAATCTGAGGCAGGGTTCTAACAGTGTGGCTGAGTACTCTATTGAGTTCTGGACTTTGGCAGCGGACTCCAAGTGGAACAATGAGGCACTTCAAGGAGCATTTCTAAACTAGGTCTTCTTGAAGGCAGCATATTGTGCTCCAAAATCTCTATGTACTTTTCATCATTAATGGTGCTGCCATCACAGAAGTGCAAGTTACCTTTGCCAAGGGCACTGACACAACCCCATACCATGACAGACCCTGGCTTTTGGACTTGTTGCTGGTAACAGTCTGGATGATCCTTTTCTTCTTTGGTCCGGAGCACACAGCGTCAATTTCTCCCAAAAAATACCTGAAATACTGATTCATCTGACCACAGTACACGTTTCCACTGTGTGATGGTCCATCCCAGATGCCTCCGAGCCCAGAGAAGTCGACGGCGCTTCTGGACACTGTTAACATAGGGCTTCCTTTTGGCACAGTACAGTTTTAACTGGCATTTGTGGCTGTAACTACTTATTGTGGTACTTGACAAAGGTTTGCCAAAGTAGTCCTGAGCCCATGTGGTGATATCACTTATAGATGAATGACGATTCTTGATGCAGTGCCGCCTGAGGGATCGGAGATCACGGTTGTTCAGCTTAGGCTTGCGCCCTTGTCCTTTACGCACTGAAATTCCTCCTCATTCCTTGAATCTTTTAATTATGTTATGCACTGTTGAAGGTGAAATAAGCAAATGTCTTCCTATCTTTCTTTGAGGAACATTGTTTTTAAACATTTCAATAATTTTCTCACGTATTTGTTGGCAAACTGGCGATCCTCGGCCCATCTTTGCTCCTAAAGGACTAGACCTTTCTTGGATGCTGCTTTTGTACCAAATCATAATTACAATCACCTGTTGACATCACCTGTTTCAAATCACATCATTATTTAACCAATTTACCCGATTACTAGCCCTAAATTGCTCCTGTCCCAACCTTTTTTGGAATGTGGTGCAGGTCTGACTGACAGGAAAGGATGTATATTTACAAATGAAATTAAGTTGAGCAGACAAAACATGAAATATTTTGTGTTCACATTGTCTGCAATGAAATACAAGTCAAAGTACATTTAGAAATCACTACTTTCTTTTTTTATTTGTGCTTTTCATACTGTCCCAACTTTTTCTGATTTTTGGTTGTAGCTGAGGTCTTCAGTAAGGACAAGGCACTGTCTCTACCGCCACATAGACCTTATGATTGCCCCATAGAACTGCTTCCTGGTGCTCCCTTGCCCTCTAGTCGCTTATACAATCTGTCCCGACCTGAAAGAGAGGCAATGGATCAGTATATTGGTGATTATCTGGCCTCTGGCATAATCCGTCCCCCGTCGTCTCCTTTAGGTGCTGGCTTCTTCTTTGTTGAAAAGAAGGACAAGTCGTTACACCCCTGTATCGATTTCAGGGGTTTAAACAACATAACAAGTATCCCCTTCCACTCATCAACTCAGCCTTTGAACCGCTGCATGGCGCCACAGTTTTCTCCAAGCTCAACCTCAGGAACGCCTATCACCTTGTCAGAATCCGAAAGGGAGATGAGTGGAAAACCGCATTCAACACTCCACTGGGACATTTTGAGTACTTGGTCATGCCCTTTGTGCTCTCTAACGCCCCTGCTGTATTCCAAGCCATGGTGAACGGTGTTCTTAGGCTTCACCCCTGTGCTTTTTTCTCCAAGAAATAGTCACCCACAGAACGGAATTACGACGTTGGAAACCGGGAACTGCTGGCGGTCAAGCTTGCACTGGAAGAATGGCGGCACTGGCTGGATGGAGCTGAACAGCCGTTTGTGGTCTGGACAGACCACAAAAACTTGGCTTACATCCAAGCCACTAAGAGGCTCAACTCTCGCCAAGCCAGATGGGCCCTGTTCTTTAGTAGGTTTAACTTTATTCTAACATACAGACCGGGGTCAAGAAATCTTAAACCTGATGCTTTGTCCCGCCAGTTTGCTGACCCTTCGGAGACCGGGTAGCCTGAGGCAGTCCTACCTTCCTCATGCGTCGTGGCGGCAGTACAGAGGGAGATCGAGTCTCTTGTGAAGGCTGCACTTGCCATGGAACCGGGATCGGGTAATGGACCTCCCAACCTACTCTTTGTTCCTGAGACGGTCCGGTCTCAGGTGTTACAGTGGATTCCCACCTCCTGTTTTGCTGGTCACCCTGGGATGAGACGCACGTTGACGCTGCTTAAGAGACATTTTTGGTGGCCTTCAGTGGAAACAGACGTTCGGGCTTTTGTGGCGGCCTGTTCAACCTGTGCTCGGGGCAAAGCCTCCCATCAGTCCCCTTCGGGGCTGCTGCTACCCCTCCCAGTTCCCAGCCATCCCTGGTCCCACATAGCCATGGATTTTGTCACCGGCCTACCCAAGTCTGAAGGTAATGATACTATACTTACCATCGTGGACGGATTCTCTAAATCTGTCCACTATGTAGCATTACCAAAATTACCGTCTGCCAGTGAGACAGTGGACCTCTTAGTCCAACATGTATTCCGTCCCCATGGAATACCTGTGGACATTGTGTCTGATAGAGGCCCACAGTTTACTTCCTGTGTTTGGAAGGTGTTTTGTTCTGCCTTGGGTGCTTCAGTAAGTCTGTCCTCAGGGTTTCATCCCCAGACCAATGGTCAGACGGAAAGAGCCAATCAAGACCTCGAAGCAACCCTTCGTTGTGTGGCTGCCCAACATCTATCATCCTGGGCCAAACATCTGCCTTGGATAGAGTACGCCCACAACTCCCTCACCACCTCTGCCACCGGCCTTTCACCCTTCGAGGTAACCATGGGTTATCAACCCCCTGTTTCCCGCTCAGGAGAAGGAATTGGCTGTTCCTTAGGTTCAGGAGAACCTCCGCCGCTGCCAGAGAGTGTGGCGCGACGCTCGGGAAGTGTTGCTTCGGACCACCGAAAGAAACAAGACGACAGCGGATAGGAGCAGGACTCCCGCACCTGTGTTTCATTCTGGCCAGGAAGTTTGGCTGTCATCAAAGAACGTACCTCTTCGTACCAAGTCGCGCAAGCTGTCGCCTCGGTACCTGGGTCCGTTTCTGGTGGAGTCCATCGTTAACCCCACTGCAGTTCATTTGAAGTTGCCACCAGCCATGAAGATACACCCTACTTTCCACGTCTCCCAACTGAAACCCGTGTTCTCCAGCCCTTTGTGTCTGCTGGCAGATCCACCACCACCTGTTCGGCTCATTGACAACCATCCGGCCTACACCGTCAGTAGGCTCCTGGACTCTCGGAGGCGGGGTAAGGGTTTCCAATACCTAGTCGATTGGGAAGGTTATGTACCGGAAGAGAGGTCTTGGTTCCCTCAGCGTTTTGTGTTAGATCCTCAGCTGATTACGGACTTCCATCGCGACCACCCTGACAGGCCTGGTGGGTCGCCAGGTGGCGACCGTTGAGGGGGGGGTACTGTTATGTGGGCAGCTTGTCTCTCCCTTTTCTGTGTCCCTTCCTCCTTGTTTTGTCCCCTCTTTGTCTGTGGTATCTGTGTGTGTTTGTCCCCGTTATGTTGGTGCTGTCTGCCGGTGTGTGTATGGTAGTGGATCGGGGGGCGTGGCTCAGGATCTGCCTCTCCTGTGCAGCTGCGGGTGTTTCCACTGATGCCTGCGCAGCTAGATCCTATTCCCTCATCTTACCTTGCAGTACTAATTCCTGGGCATGGCTCTCCACCGCCGCCAGATCGTTGTTCTAACCAGAGCGGTAACTTGGCTCCCTAGTGAAGTAGAATTGTCTTAGTCTTCAGCCCTGCTCTTTTGCTCTCGCTAACGTGTCGTCTTTGTTTTCTGTTCAGACTTACCTCCCAACCTGCTGCCGTGGAGTTTCGTGTTTCCAGCTCACCCAGCTCAGTTTTCCATCACCTTGTGTGGATAATCAGCTGCCTGCCTGCCTCAGCCTCTCTTCCGTCCGGAGCCGACAAGCCAACTCTGTTCTTTTTCTGTTTTTGACTAAGACGAACTGAACTTTAATTAAAAGAATTTTTGTCGTGTTTGTTTTCTCTGTGAGCTGGGTTTTACCATAGCCTAACAGTTACAGCATTTCATCTTTACATCCTTGTCACATTTACCATACTCATGCTGACCAGTATTGTGGTTGTAAAGTATTGTGGGATAAAAGACTAAAACCCAAAGGCCTGCTCGGCGGACATTTGAACATAAGAAGTATTCTATCAAAGACAGAGCAAATTGAGGGTCTGCTGACAGATTCGAATTTGAACTTTCTAACTTTCTTCTTCTCTCTGAATCATGGCTAACTGAGTTATCACCAAAGACTGCTTTTGCTGTACAGGGATATCATGTTTTTAGGAAAGATAGAAAATCAGGTAGAGGAGGAGGAGTCTTTTTGTATGTTCGTAATCATTTTAAATGTGTGGAGGTTCATCTTAATTCAATGCAAGATTTAGAAAGTATTATTGTTACTATTGTTTTATCTCCTCAAATGTCTTTTACTGTGGTTGGATTATACAGACCCCCTAATTCTACAAAGACATTTTAAAATCTGTACTAAAGGAAATTGGTTCAAAAACGGAATTAATTGTTTTAGGCGATTTTAATATAAACTGGGCAGAAAAAGCTAAGAGATCTCAACTTAAAAGTATATCAGATAAGTTTAATCTTACACAAATGATCCTTGGTCCAACTAGGATTACTCAATCAACACAAACTCAGATTGATTTAATTTTTACCAATAAACCTGAAAGAATTACAAAATCATTTAATTTGGTAACAGGTATGTCACACCACAACTTGACCTTAATTGTAAGAAAGTTGACAAAAAAAAGGTTTTTATACAGACAAGAAGGCAAAAGCTTTTTTAATATTATACCAAAATCCTTAATCGGCCAATTTGAGGAGAAATGAAAGCACCTAGACTGGAATGATGTTACGCAGTCTGGTGATATAGAACAAGCATTTATCTATATGATGGATAGAGTTAATACGACTAAAAATGAATTTCAGTAAAAATATATCTTACTCAAGTAAAGTACATCTGCCATGGTTAAATGAACAGCTCTGGAAGCTAATGAAGCAGAGGGACTTGGCATTAAAGCCTGCTCTTAAATCTAAATTACCACATGATAAGAGAAAATTCCAGAATTTGCGAAATAAAGTAGTAAAAGAATTAAGGCAGGCCAAAGCTAATTATTTTATCAAATTAATTGAGGACTCAAAAGGATTAAATGAAAAGTGAAGTGAATCTACACCCAATGCAATTTGGGTTTCGAAAAAATTATTCTACAGAAACGGCTAATTGTTATTTTGTCGAACAAATTAGAAGTCAACTTGACAAAGGTGGTGTTGTTGGAGCTGTGTTTTTAGATTTAGCAAAGGCATTTGACACAGTGAATCATAATTGTTTAATGTCAAAGCTTCAGAATTTTAATTTATCCGATACTGCCTTGATGTGGATGAAATCATACCTCAATAATAGACGTCAATGCACAAGAGTGGTTGATAAATCCTCTTAATTTGCTAACTGTCCTACGGGGGTTCCTCAAGGGTCAATTTTAGGACCGATTTTATTTAGTATTTGTATTAATGATCTGCCACAAGCATGTCCAGGTGTTAATGTTATAATGTATGCAGATGAAACTGTGCTTTTTACTCATGCAAGAACTAAAGAACTAGCTGCAAGCAAACTTTCAACTGCAATGGTGAAAGTCTCAGATTGGTTGAATGAGTCTTGTCTGTCTCTTAATGTAAGTAAAACCGTATGCACGTATTTCACTGTACGAAAACAAAACTCGGTGAATCCAGATATTATATTTAATGGTGAAACAATCAAATTTGTGACGCATGTTAAATATTTAGGAATAATTATAGACCAACACCTGTCTTTTAAAAAACAAGTAAAAAGGATTATAAATAATGTTAAATTCAATTTGAATAATTTTAAAAACATCAGGCACCAGCTCTCTCAATCAGCAGCACTTCTTTTAGTACATACTCTGATTCTCCCTCACTTGTCGTATTGCATAACAACTTGGTCACAAGCAGATGCAACTACGCTTAAACCTGTGTACTCGCTTCATAAACAAATTATGAAAGTGTTAGATAAAAAACCAAGGGACTACCATCATTGTACAATTTTGAAAAGGTTACATTTTTTAAATTTTAATAATTTTGTATTTTATACTGATGTGTGCCTGGTGTAAAAAATGATTCATAATCTTGCTCCCCCTCCTCTTCAGGGATGCGTGACCCATAACGGAAGTGGCGGTAGGACTAGAGCATCTGCCGGGGGAGATTTGGTACCGCAGTACAGAAAAACAGCCTTTGGGCAAAGAGCTTTTTCGGTTAGAGTAGTGGGGGTGTGGAATTCCTTACCTACAAACATCCGGAGCCTTAATAGCTTCTCAATTTAAAAAAAAAAAAACCTCAAGTACTGGCTACTATCGGAACAGACTTGCAACCACTAATGATTGTGTTGTAAATTATCTGTTTTATTTTCTGGTTTTTAATTTTATATTCCTGGATATGTATGTATTATGATGTTTTATGTGGTGTATATGTAATGTATGTTATTTTATTTGTTTACCTGCCCAGGGACAGCAGATGTAAACTAGCTATTAGCTAACTCTGGTGCATGTGATGGTTGTGTCCGGTTGGCTGTGAGTTTTTGTTTTCTTTCTTACCTTTTGTGTTTACTTTGTTAGTTTCTCTGTTGGCCCTGCCTCTCTGTGTCTTTTGTGTTTTACCCCCTCCCTCTCCTGCTCTCGCGCACACCTGCTCTTCATCCATATCCACTCTCCCGCCGTACACACCTGCCACCCATCAACCGCAATCAAGCTCTGCTCATAAACCCCGGATCTCCATTCCATCTTCACTTGATCGTTGCTTCAGCCTCCTGAGTGACAAGCTCTACAAGCTTCTCTTGTACTAAACCTGTCTTTGCCTGTTTAACCTGTCCGTGTTTTTTCCCTGCAGTTATTTTCCTTCACTCCTTTACAGTGCAATTACATTTAATTGTGCATTGTCCCTGTAAAAATAAACAATGAAATGAAATGAAAGACCACCACATCTAGCGCACCTTCATTTTCCTTTGCACTGCTGTGCTGTGTGTCCCATTCTTTGACATGTATAGCACCGAAGAGGTTTGGGGATGTACTCTCTCATACTGCCATTTATGTATCCCAGTTGCACTGACTTAGGGAGAGTTCTCTCAAATTTAACTACCACTGATAATGTTTCCTTTAATGCTCCATCTCGTTTACTTTTTAGCCGTATGGCTTCAATCACTTTACCTCCCTGAATCTCATTTTTGACATCTTCCATCGACATACTCAGTGGGACTCCAGAAATCACTCCTCTCACTTTTGCCATTGCTCCTGGGATGTGCCTTCATCCTTTCCCCTTGAAGTGAAGACATTTTGAGAATCTTTTCTTGCTGTTGTTTACTGGTTGCATGTATCAGTACTCTTTTATTGCTCATAAACTGAGCAAATTCAATTTTCCCAATCTTTTTCTCAATCACCTTGGTAAGTTTTATCGGGTGGTAATGACCACCATCCTGACCAAACTCAATAACTTTCCAAATGTTTTCTGGAGCAGTCTCCACATTACCAGTTTTCTGTGTCTCAAGCTGATTAGATCTCGATTTCTTGTTTGTATTTCCCTCGCCATCCTCACTATATTCCGATAAACTTTTCCCTCTTTCTTTGTTTTAAAGGCCTTTTCACTCTCGATGCTCTGGACATCGTCCAGTCCATATCCTCCCCATCTGAACTAGTTGACATGATGTACAGTCACAGCACAGTTTATGCAAATCCACCGCACAAATTGCTCAACGCAATGATCCTACCTCAAGGAAGCACCGTTCCTCACTCTGGTCCCTGCTTCCTACGGTCCCTACGTCACGTCCATTCGATTTTACCGCCACCTGGAGGAGACGATGGACACAAAATATAACTAAATATAACTAGCCAGTGTGTGTGTGTGTGTTTGTGTCCGTCCGTCCATGTGTCTGTCTGTCTGTCTGTGTGTGTGTGTGTGTGTGTGTGTGTCTCTCAATAGGGTTCAACGTCACGTCCATTCGATTTTACCGCCACCATAAGGAGAAGATGGACACTAAATATACTTCTTTTTCTTCTTATTTGGGGTTTTACGGCAGCCGGCATCCAAAACGTTGCATTGCTGGCACCTCTCTTTAGTCTGTCTCTCTTAGTTATGCTGTTTTAGTTTTAGACTGCCGGGGGACTTCCTTTGACACACTGAGCTTCTCTCTCCTCTATGTTCCCATTTCTGTACATCCACGGCTGCTGCTGTGGCTGCTGCTGTGGCTGCTGCTGTGGCTGCGGCTGTGGCTGCTATGGCTGCTGTCGCTGCTGTGGCTGCTGTGCTGTTAGTTTTGGCTGCTGACTGAACTTTGTATCTAGCTCTTGTGTTTTTGGTTTACTCTGATTTTGTTCTCTTTTGCCACAGTACTCAGAATCTGACTCCTGCCGCCACTGCAGTCCTGCCATCCACCACTCCTGCTGCCACTGCACTCCTGCCATCCACCACTCTTGCTTGCTACACTGGATCTCGATACTGTTGGAAACTGACACTGGGACATTACACACTTGGACATAACGGTACCACTCCCGCTCTGTACCCTGGATCTGAAATCCATTGGATTTGGACTTTGCTCTTCCCGGATGCATTCCTGTTGCAAGTATTCCAAAATGAACCTGTTAAATGTTCTTTTGGCTCAGCGTTGTTGTCTGCACTTGGGTTCCACTTAGTTTCACACGTAACAGTCAGTGATTTCATTGTCATGGGGGAATCCTTTCTATGAACATGTCCTCCTGTGTGTAAACAACAAAATCACACCACTCACATCCAGAATTCAGCATCTGGCCATGTATCTGCCAGAAGTAAGGATGGGTTGTCCTCAAAGTTGGTGTTCCGTCACGGAGTGCAATGTATGGACAGTCCACATAGCTTGCTACGTTTGGGCACTTCACGTCAACAAGTCCAAAGACAGGCTGGCTCTTGGGGTCATAGACAGGGATGTAGTGGAGGCTAAACGCACGTAAACGCCGTTTACGCACCTCCCAAAATTCGAAAATAGCGTTTACCCACCTCCAAAGTGCGTTTATCCACCTCTAAATTGTGTTTATCCACCTCTAAAAAGCCTATAGTTCCTAAGCCATTTTAAATCAAGCTTATGTTGTTTTAGTTTCATATTTTTCATTATTAGTTTCATAGATTGTTAAACCTAAGACGAAATCTTTCATATTGCGCTGCTTACTGTCAGTGTTGACCAATCTCTTGCGGTGTTTGTTAGTTATAGCCCACAACGTTGCCTTCCAGGCACTAGGATTAGGCAACAGTTATAGGTGCCTTGAATTAAGTCAATGGTCGCAGCGCTGCCTTGAAGTCAACGTTGGGGGCTTAAAACGCCATCGAGCATCTCTTGCGTAGAGAGCAGGAAGCAGCAGACTGTCAGTACACGATCCGTTCCGCCTGCACGATCCGTTCTTCGCATGCGCAGAATTGCGTAGCAGAAAACCTGTGCGATTTGTACCACGCATGCGTTAAAAAACACTTGACGGCAACTGGCAGCATATTTTTCTTGACGTCATTGTTGTGTTGTTTATGTTGATAGTTTTACTGGTAATACTTCGTCTTGACCATAGACCATTAATTCATTATTAATATACCTGTCTATGGTCTTGACTAATAACGCAACGAAGTGTGAACGTACAAAAGTGTCCTTTCAAAGACGGATGACAGCTCTTCCAGCCACCACTGCTGTATACCACTATAGTAGCTACATGCTAACGGCTGTAAACATGTCATCTTGGCGGCCATTGTTGTTAAATTCTCCCCAATTCTGGGATCATTCCTGCTGAAACATGTCCGATTGGGTAGTGTTTGGTTCAGAAGCCTTTATCTGAGATTTCTCACGTTAGAAAGTGCTGCTTCGTTCCACTATCTAACGTTAGCATACTCCTAGCGGCTAACGGCTACGTAGCATGCTAACGCGACATAGCTGTAATCTTGGCCAATGCTGGTAATTTCTCCCAAAATTCCGGTCACTTTAGTGCTGGACCATGTCCGGTTGTGTAGTGTTTGGTTTAGAAGTCTTTATTGGTGATTGTTCGCGGTAGCAGCGGAGTATATAGCAGGACTTTACCGTGAAAAATCACCACCGTTGGCCAAGATAACGGATATGTTGCGTTAGCATGCAGCAGACAGCAGCCCTCCTCCTGATGCCAGCAAACGGCCTCGGCTACAAGCCCACAGTGAGTGAGCTCGAAAAACAGTACTAAACTTCATGTTTTTTAGGTTAATTTGGTTCACTGTAGATTCATGCCACTGACTCAACAAGTCACCTCTACCTGTTCCCATTAGCCCATGTTACAAGTAAAATTCAGGATACATTATCAGATAAATAACTGGATGTAATTATGCATTCTCTGACATTTAAACCACTGGAAGTTTGTGACAACAAGCTCTCTTTGCTAGTCACCTAGCTAGTTAATGTTATCGCTATAGCCGTTCGCGGTTTTGCGGGTACGGTAAACGTTTCTATGGAAACGGCGAGTTGAACCAATCAACTCGCCGACTATGGGTAGTGTAGTTTTTCTCCATAAGATTGCGGCTAAAAACATGTTTTTCTAGTAACAAGGTTGATTTCATACAGACCTCTAGCTTCTACAGGAGCAGAAACAAAATGAGACATTTGAGGACGTCATCCTGGGCTTTTGGGAAACACTGATCCACATTTTTCTGACATATTATAGACCAAACAACTAATCGATTAATCGAGAAAATATTCAACAGATTAATCGACTATGAAAATAATCCCAAATCCCTAATCATTATGTACAAGTGCATTGCATTGGCAGCCCTGGATATAAGCCTCCCTCTCTAGTCTATCTCTTAAATATGTTTGTTCTCTCTGTTTTGTCATTTAGTAAACTTTATAGATTTCAACCCTATTATTCCTTCTTGAGTCTCTTTAACAAGAGCTTAGATTAATGTATGAATTGAATAGTGATTGTGTGACCTATGATGAGGAAACAACCAGTGATACCCTTGGTAGTACCATCAAATGATAGCCTATAGCGATGTCATCAGGATACACATACACCGGTAGGCAGTGGCCCACCTTAAAAGGTGACCACGTCGTGGTCCACCAGAATTTATAGTTTACCCACCTCTTTTTTTACCACTACACCTCTGGTCATAGACCATCCCATGGTGCCACTCAGTGCAGGTACTCTGCTCTTTAGTAGAGATTTTGATTTGGTGTGCCATCTGTTGTGATGTTTCGAGGGATGCCATGTGGTGATGTTGCTGTGTAGTGCAGACAAAAGCACAGTTTGATGGCCCAAGTCTGTAATCACTGAGTGGCAGCTATAGGGGTAAATGAGCATCTCTATGTGGAAAGGTTTGGGGCCACTATACCTTTTGTAGGCATCTGATGAGACAGCACACTTCCCTTCTGAACTGTCCCGAACATGGAGTCAACCAGAGGTACATCACTTGATACTGACATTGTTGTGATCATGGGAGCCAGATCAGCAGGAATGTCCTGGTATACAGCTCCAACATTAAAGCTTAACTCTCATCAAAATACATCCTAGGGTCTTTTTGTGAATGTACGTAGTCAAACTTTAGTTTAAAAGCATATTTAGGACGGAAGCTCCACTTTTAAGATTGACCGTATTCTCGTTTTTGGGTCAAATGGCCTTTTGAATGGGAGAGCTAGGGGCACTTTTATGCTAGCTTCAAAATATCTATTTTTAACCACTAAGAAGACTCGACACAACATGAGACTTTGCTCCAAGTATCTCCAGGAGCTCTACACATCAACTCAGCATCACTGATGGGCAGTAATGCGTTAGAAGTAACGCGTTACTGTTATCCAATTACAACCCCAAATCAGAAAAAGTTGGGACAGTATGAAAAACACAAATAAAAAAAAGAAAGTAGTGATTTCTAAATGTACTTTGACTTGTATTTCATTGCAGACAATGTGAACAAAAAATATTTCATGTTTTGTCTGGTCAACTTAATTTCATTTGTAAATATACATCCTTTCCTGTCATTCAGACCTGCAACACATTCCAAAAAAGGTTGGGACAGGAGCAATTTAGGGCTAGTAATCAGGTAAATTGGTTAAATAATGATGTGATTTGAAACAGGTGATGTCAACAGGTGATTGTAATTATGATTTGGTACAAAAGCAGCATCCAAGAAAGGTCTAGTCTGTCATGGAAATGATTCCTAATAACACGGTGTAAGTAAAAAGGTTTAAAGCTTATAGCGAAACAAATGAAGACCATCGAGCAGAAACCAAAGTCTGGTTATTGAGTGTTTATTCTCATTTGCAAATGGAGAAACGCCGTAACACAGCCACCTCGGTGGCTATGCAAGAGCGCTCTAATTCACCTTCAAGCAGACAGTCACAATATACAAAACAACAAATGGTCACTTTCAACCCCCCCTCCCTGGCTTCCTTCAGAAACCCAGCTTATACAAACAAAAAGCAAAGAGTCATGTCAAGCCCTTTGGCCTAGTTGACATGAGAAGACATAACATCTTCGCAGTCTCATCTGTTGAAGAAATTAAACTGTGTCTAATAAGAGAGTTTATAGCGCCTCTGTCCCCTTATCAAGGGTTGTTTGGATAAACAGATGACCGGAGGCCTTCAAGAAAGGCCTCAGAGTTCTTTCTCAGCCAGGGCTTTATACATTCAGCTGTTCCATCTGTTAGAAACCTTTTTCTAAGTTTAAACCATAATCTAAACACCCTAACCTAACAGTGTTAAATGTAATTTGCCATCACATTTCATGCTTTTGATTACAAGCTAATCACATAAACAAAATTACTTTTAATGATTCAAGCACTTGGACATATAGCTATATATATGTATATATCACAAATGGTGTTTGAGGAATACAAAATAAGTCCTCTGTATTCAATTCAATTCAATTCAATTCAATTCAATTCAATTCAATTTTATTTATAGTATCAAATCATAACAGGAGTTATCTCAAGACACTTTACAGATAGAGTAGGTCTAGACCACACTATAATTTACAAAAAACCCAACAAGTCCCCCCAAGAGCAAGCACTAGTGCAACAGTGGCAAGGAAAAACTCCCTTTTAGGAAGAAACCTCAGACAGACCCAGGCTCTTGGTAGGAGGTGTCTGCTGGCCGTTGGGGTGCATCACAGTATAGTAAATAAACAGTGTTTAGAAAAAGTGGGTGTAGTAGTGCAGGGAGCAGCACGGCATAGCAGGGTATTTCTCAGCAGAACCACGGCAACAGCTGGAACCAAGATTTTGGTGCCATCCTAATCCCAGGATTTCATCCTGGGTGAAAAAGAAACAGAAAGACTCCGGGGAGCAAGCTCCCCAGAGCTAGGTTAGTAACAAGCATTTCTAGGACAGAGAAGCAGGTGGGCCGGGCTTGGCAGATACTACAACTCCTCACTCCCTAACCATAAGCTTTATCAAAGAGGAGAGTTTTAAGTTTACTCTTAAATGTGGTGACAGTATCTGCCTCCCGGACCCAGACTGGGAGCTGGTTCCACAGGAGAGGAGCCTGATAGCTGAAGGCTCTGGCTCCCATTCTACTTTTAGAGACTCTAGGAACCACAAGTAACTCAGCATTCTGGGAGCGCAGTGCTCTAGTGGGACAGTAAGGTACTATGAGCTCTTTGAGATACGATGGTGCTTGACCATTTAGAGCTTTGTAGGTCAGGAGGAGGATTTTAAATTCAATCCTGGATTTTACAGGGAGCCAATGCAGAGAAGCTAATACGGGAGTAATATGATCTCTTTTCTTAGTTCTTGTCAGTACACGAGCTGCAGCATTCTGAATCAGCTGGAGAGTCTTAAGTGACTTGTTTGAGCATCCTGATAGTAAGGAATTACAATAGTCCAGCCTGGAAGTAACGAAGGCATGGACTAGTTTTTCAGCATCATTCTGAGACAGGATGTTCCTTATTTTGGCAATGTTACGAAGATGAAAAAAGGCTGTTCTTGAGGTTTGTTTTAAGTGGGCATTAAAGGATATATCCTGGTCAAAAATAACTCCTAGATTTCTGACAGTAGTGCTGGAGGCCAGGGCAATACCATCCAAGGTAGCTATATCTTTGGATATTGAGGATCGGAGGTGTTTAGTACCCAGCACAATCACCTCAGTTTTGCTTGAGTTTAGCATCAGAAAGTTGTAGGTCATCCATGATTTTATATCTGTAATACATGCTTGAAGTTTAGCTAATTGACTGATTTCATCTGGTTTGATTGATAAGTATAATTGGGTGTCATCTGCATAACAGTGAAAGTTTATCGAGTGTTTCCTAATAATATTACCTAGAGGAAGCATATATAAGGAGAATAGAATTGGTCCAAGCACTGAGCCTTGTGGAACGCCATGGTTAACTTTAGCGTACTTGGAGGATTTGTCATTAACATTAACAAATTGAGATCGATCAGAGAAATAGGACTTAAACCAGCTCAGTGCGATTCCTGTAATACCAACTAAGTGTTCCAGTCTCTGTAACAGGATGGTATGGTCAATAGTGTCAAAGGCAGCACTAAGATCTAGTAAGACAAGTATGGAAACAAGTCCTTTGTCTGAAGCAGTTAGAAGGTTGTTAGTAATTTTCACCAGTGCCGTCTCTGTGCTATGATGCTTTCTAAATCCTGACTGAAAGTCCTCAAATACACTATTGCTATGTAGGAAATCACATAACTGATTAGCAACTACCTTCTCAAGGATTTTGGAGAGGAAGGGAAGATTAGATATTGGTCTATAGTTAGCCAAGACCTCAGGATCGAGGGTGGGTTTTTTCAGAATAGGTTTAATCACAGCTACTTTAAATGACTGTGGTACATAACCTGTTAATAAGGACATATTAATCATATCTAATAATGAAATGTTAACCAGTGGTAGCGCTTCTTTAAGTAACCTCGTTGGGATGGGGTCTAAGAGACAGGTAGATGGCTTAGCTGAAGAGACTCTTAGCATTAATTGTTGAAGGTTTATAGGGTAAAAGCAGTCTAAGTATATGTCAGGTCTTGTTGTTCCTTCTAGCAGTCCTGCATTTGAAAGTGAACTGTTAGAAGTTGAGGGCAAGAGGTGATTAATTTTATCTCTAATTGTTATAATTTTATCATCAAAGAAGCTCATGAAGTCGTCACTACTCAGAGCTATAGGAATAGATGGCTCAGTAGAGCTGTGACTGTCTGTCAGCCTGGCTACAGTGCTGAAAAGAAACCTTGGGTTGTTCTTATTTTCTTCTATTATTGATGAGTAATAGTCTGATCTGGCATTTCTGAGGGCCTTCCTATAGGTTTTCAGACTGTCTTGCCAATCTAAACGAGATTCTTCCAGTTTGGTGGAACGCCATTTACTTTCCAGTTTTCGCGATATTTGTTTTAGTTTGCGAGTTTGGGAGTTATACCAAGGTGCTAGTTTCCTTTGCTTCCTCGTCTTCTTTTTGAGGGGAGCAACAGAGTCTAAAGTCGTCCGTAGGCAGGCCGTAGCACTGTCTACAAAATTATCAATTTGGGAAGGACTGAAGTTAACAAAAAGGTCCTCTGTTATATTAAAGCATGACATTGAGTTAAATGCTGTTGGAATATCTTCCTTAAATTTAGCTATAGCACTGTCAGATAGGCATCTAGTGTAGAAGCTTTTATCTAATTTCATATAGTCGGGTAGTAAGAATTCAAAAGTTATTAAAAAATGGTCTGATAATAAACGATTCTGCGGAAATACAATTAAATCTTCAATTTCGATGCCGTATGCCAGCACAAGGTCGAGGGTGTGGTTAAAACAGTGAGTGGCCTTATGCACACTCTGACTGAAACCAATTGAATCTAATAGTGAGTTGAAAGCAATACTAAGGCTGTCGTTGTCAATGTCCATGTGAATATTAAAATCACCTACAATAAGTACTTTGTCTGATTTTAGGACTAAACATGATAAAAACTCTGAGAATTCAGATAAAAATTCTGAATACGGACCTGGAGCTCGGTAAACAACAACAAATATAATTGGCTGTACAGTTTTCCATGTTGGATGTTGAAGATTAAGAACTAGGCTTTCAAACGAGTTATAATTTAGTTTAGGTTTAGGATTAATTAACAGGCTTGAATCAAATATCGCTGCAACTCCCCCTCCTCGGCCTGTATAAATCAGGAATAATAAAAAATACAGAATAGTCTGTAATCAGCTAAAGCTTAAACCCTCTGTGTGTCTGAAACTATCCATGTGTACAGGGAGTGTACCCCTCCTGGTAATTGAAACCAACCTGTCATGACTCCACAACTCCTAGCATTGAGCAACACAAATATAATCATCATAAGAAAAATAAAACAAAATAAAACAAATAATTAGGATTATACGGCACCACTGTCTGTGTCACTGGAGTTATCTTTGTACTTAAGCACTTGGAATAACTCAGTAGAGTCTTCAGCAGTCTGCAAGGCCTGGTATTGGATCATACTTGTCATGAACAGAGATGAAAACATTTTCCTGATTAGTGGAATGATACAGCAAGCAATAATCAAAAAGCCAACTAAGAATGTGATCACAGGAGCTATGAATCTCACCACCCACGCTTTCCAACCCCCGCCAAGTAGCCATTGTTCCCAATCCCAACCGGACGTGTCAGCCGAGACGTCGCGGGATTTGAGATCTGAGTTTGAGTTGATGAATAGTGTCAGTGATGTTACCTTCAATGTCTGGAATGTAGGTGCAGCAATGTGTACCTATGATGTGGCACAGGCCCCTTTGGGCAGCTAATATCAAATCAAGCCCGATCTGATGCTGAAGCATCATGCTACGCATTGCTCGCAGGACTGGAGGAAATTCGTTGAACCCTGAAATTAGAGTCGCAGTCAGATTTTCGAGGCTCTCCTGAATGTGGTCGATATTGTGAGCATTATTGACCGCACCCCACCATGGAAAGATCCCCGCAACGAATTTACTCCCTGGCCCCGTTACCTCTCGCTTCCGTCTAACCCCTCCGTGTGACATCGGCATGTATTGAGGATAATGGTGTGTTGTGTGTACAAGAGAAGTCATAACAGTAATGGACGGTGACAGATAGATCATGCTACATCTTCCAGCCCATAAGGGAGTCAAAATCTGATACCAATGATCTCCACAGATCCAAACGTAACTCACCAGTGACCCTGCACCAGAATCATCAGGCCAGCGCATCATGTGAGTTAGGGATGTGTCTAGAGCAGAAGCATTCAGATGACCTGCTGTAGAGTGTAGACATGGACTAATGTTATATTCACCTGTCGCACATGTACAGTTTAGAGCAGGGGTCCCCAAACTTTTTCCTGTGAGGGCCAAATAACTTTTCCCTTCTCTGATGGGGGGCCGGTGTCAGTTTGTAACAGAAAAAGTGTGACGATCGTAGGGGAGCTTAAAAAATTTATTGTTTTCCAGAAAGCCACACATAACCAAATAACCCTTTCCAGGTTCTTTACAGAAAAAAAGTCAGGAAACAAATAAATAACACTATTAATGAAATAAATAATAACTAAATAACCCTCTCTGAGTTCTTCACAGAAAAAACAGGAAATAAATAATAACTAAATAACTCTCTTTGAGTTCTTCACAGAAAAAACAGGAAATAAATAATAACTAAATAACTCTCTCTGAGTTCTTCACAGAAAAAACAGGAAATAAATAATAACTAAATAACCCTCTCTGAGTTTTTCACAGAAAAAACAGGAAATAAATAATAACTAAATAACTCTCTCTGGGTTCTTCATAGAAAAAAGAAAAAAGGAACATTAACTTTCTGTTGTGCCATGCACAATCTTAACAGATAAAAGTTCAGCTCAGTTGTCAGAGCAGAATCTCTCTGACACATATGAGCAGTCTCTTAAAGTTCTTGTGTTCCTTCCTTATAATCTTTTTGTAGGTTCCAGTAGGCTTGTAGACACCGCTGTTTGCAGCTCTCTCTCATCAACTTCCCTGTGAAAACCACAAATGAAGCAGGTTGAGAAACTGAACTAAGTGATACAGCACCTACACAGCACAATACATTTCACTACCAGTATGGTTGTAAAGATGGATTTTATCCCAGTAGATTTTATTATGATTATATTTGTTTATGCTCAGAATGACTCATTCAAGTCAGAAAAGTGAGCTTACCTATGTATGTTCATCAGTGTGAACTGTGGGCCTGCATCTGGCTGGTAAGAAGTTGAATATCAGGTTCCATTCTAGTTACAGCCAGTCTCAAGCACTGATGCAAATGTTCATCTGTCAATCTTGATCTCATCGGAGTTTTCAGCAGTTTCATGCGAGAAAAGGTTTTCTCGCAGATATACGTGCTGCCAAAAACTGTGGACATTTTCATTGCGTGTTTTTTGATGTTTGGATATGTGTCGTTTGGGAGGGCGGCATAGAAGTCAATGAGACTGTTGGGCTTGAATGCGTTTTTCAGAACATCACAGTTCTGTAACTCAGCCAACTCAAACTGATATGAAGGCTGGGCTTCATCAATGTCGGCAACAAAGGGGTTCTGAAAAAGACGGATTTCTTTTGCATGAACATGTAGTTCACTGAATCGCACACCGAACTCCGCCTTCAGCATTTCCAGTGCTTCCACGCACTTTTCAGCTGGGAACGGGACCGCTGAGTTCTTTGTCGACAGGTTTTGGGTAGCAGGAAGATGGACGAAGTTGCGCTTTTTCACTTGTTCCAAAAGCAGCGCTAATTTCACCTCAAATGCTTTTATGTGTGAATACATGTCGCAAATGAGTTTCCCCTCGCCTTGTAGCTGCAAGTTAAGGCTGTTAAGTATTTCTGTCACGTCTGTTAAAAATGCGAGGTGCCATTTCCATTCTGGGTCGATCAGCTCTGGGACCTTTTTGTCTTTTAAATGAAGAAATGTGTTAATTTCGGGTAGCAGCTCGTAAAAACGCCTCAAAACTCTGCCCCGGCTCAGCCATCGGACCTCTGTGTAGTACAGCACATCTCCGTGCGTAGACTCCAGTTCAGACAGGAATTCTTGGAACTGCCTGTGTTTAAGTCCCTTTGCTCTGATGAAGTTTATGCACGACACCACAACCTTCATTACAGAATCCCACGTCAACACTTTGCAGCACAGTGCTTGCTGGTGAATTAGGCAGTGGACTCGTAGCGGGGCGGTGAGATTCCTTTTTTCCAACTCCCGGTTCATGCGTCCTATTAGACCGCGAGTTTCGCCCACCATGCTAGGAGCCCCGTCAGTCGTGATGCTAGCTAGCTTTGACCAGTCCAGGTCCAACTTCTCCATGGTTTGGCACACTTTGTCAAAAATATCCTCTCCCGTTGTAGTCCCTTTGAGACTTTGGAGGGCTGCCAGCTCCTCGCATATCTCAAAGTTTGCGCTAACTCCACGAATAAAAATGAGCAGTTGCGCTGTGTCGTGCACGTCCGTGCTCTCATCCAGTGCTAATGAAAAAAAGTCAAATTCTTTCGTCTTCTGCTGCAGCTGGGCATATACATTACTCCCGATTTCTTCAACGCGTCTGGTGATTGTACTCGCCGACAGACTTACGGCATTAAATGCATCTTTCTTCTCGGGACACACCTCCTCCGCGACAGCATCCATACATTTCTTAACAAACTCTCCGTCAGTGAAAGGCTTACCGCTGCTTGCTATCAGTTTAGCAACCCGAAAGCTAGCCCGAACGGATGCCTGGTTCAGCTGAGCTTGGCGTACAAATGTATTCTGCTGAGATAGTAGTCCACTTTTTAGCTTTGAGAGTTTGTCTGCTCGTATTTGGCCTTGCAAGCTATCGTACTTGTCTTTGTGACGGGATTCATAGTGTCGGCGAAGATTGTATTCTTTGAATACCGCCACCGTCTCTTGACAGATGAGACAAACAGCCTTTTCTTTGCATTGAACAAAAAAATAATCGTTTGTCCACTGCAGGTTAAATACCCTGCATTCTGAATCAATTTTTCTCTTACCTAACCTTTTCGCCATTATTCCGTTCTCTTTGACAGGGCCGGGCCTAGGATTTTTTTTCTGGAGGCCAAATAGGAAAAAAATCCGATAGCGTCTCTGGTATTGTTCAGAGGGCCGGGCCAAATGTGCTGACGGGCCGTATCCGGCCCGCGGGCCGTAGTTTGGTGACCACTGGTTTAGAGTCAGCTGGCAGCCCGCATTTGATCCCAAATAACGAGAACCTTTTCGCCGAGCTCTCTCAATGCAAAGTGCATGTTTCAGATTTTTCATTAGACTAGGATGAAATTGGCCTAAGCTTTCTGAAAGTGTACCCTCTTTCGCGGTAAGCATAGTACCATTAGGAGCACGCACAGTACGATTTGTAAACTCAGCACAAGGTGCTGGTTGAGGGTCGGCAGAGTATTAGCCCCCCTCCTCTCTAACATCTTTAAGTGCTGTTAGCGCGCAGATGGCTTCCCTTAAAGTCAAAGGCTGGGGTTTTACTGGAGTCGCTTGTTTTTGTGAGTGAGGAAAAAGTGAACAAACATAACATGAGTGATTGTAACCTGAGTCACACGTAAATTACTTAACTAACCCTAGCCAGGTATTAGTAGAAAATGCATTATCAATATTTGCTAAGGAAGTCCATTGATTTGTCCTTATTTCAAGCGTTTCGGTCAAAGGTTGTCTATGTGGAATGTCAGATATGGGCGATGGAATTATTTCTATATAAAACGGCCCACATGGATCCTCCTCCCCATTCACCCAAGCGCACACAATAAAATATCCTTGGTCAGATGGTTGAGCATCCTTTAACGTCAACAATACTGTGGGTGATGTAAAATTCACTTTCTGCACTGACAATCGATGGGTTAGGTTTGTGTGGTCCTGAGGAACTACAAAACCCCAATCAAGATCCCCTGTATGCCAGACAGCCTGGTTCCACGAGAAACACTTCGGCCCTCCCCGTATGTCTTTCACTGTGTAAACATAGCATATGTAGATTTCAGCTCGCCCACCATGTAACCCCCCTTCCCTACACAAGAAATAGGTTAAGCATGAAAGTAGAGGTCATATTAGCCATTACAGTGATATTTGATCTACCATATTTATTATAGTGTGAGCGCCATAGTTCTCTGGAAGTGTCATCTGCCGAGCGCATCACGCGGCGTTTTCACTCATTGTGCTGCATGAGTGACTTCAATGTGTGTGGGTGTGGCAGTGGTATTTGGGAAAGTTTTGTTAGCAGAGGTCATTACGTCAATCAATGGTTTATCATATCTTTCTAATATCACAAACGCAACCACCACAAATGCAGTAACAAAACATAAAAACACCACAAACTCTGAACCCCCGAATTGTCGTGGAGGGGACCATTTCCGTCGTTTCCGGTCTGACTGCTCCATTTGGCGTTTTTCTCAACCACCAGTTGTTTTGTGGGAACAAAAGTGGAAAGAAAATACACTCTCCTCTGAAGCCTCAGAGAAGTCAAACAGTCTGTCAGTACCTAAGCTGTGTGTGTGTGTGTTTTTGTTGCTGAACAGAGGTGCAGAGTGAATTGTTCCTGCAGTGTTCAGTGTCACTGTTGTTTCCTGCAAAAAGTTTAATCAGTGGCCATACCAGTTTGTAGGTCAGTTTTTCACTCCTTGATGCAAGGTGAAGTTATCAACCTTTTCCCACGCAGTCTTCTCGTCGGTTGCTGAGGGTAGCACAGAATCGCCGTCTGTCAGGCTCACTCTCAGTTGTCTTTCGTTGGCGACACAACGGAAATTGTTGATGCTTGTTGCAGGTTATCGCAAACCTAGCTGCTCCACTGGTCAGGAACCTGCTTGCAGTGTGTGGCGTGAATCCATGTGGCTCTCTCTGCTATCTTTACTGCCGTGGGTGTCCATTCTCCTCCTGCTGTCCTTCACTAGCACCAAGTCTCCTGGTTTGAGTTGATGCAGCGCCCATTCCACTTTCCTTGGCAAGTCTGCTAAAAACCCAGGAAACTCATGGTAGAGAGAGCACAGAAGAAAATTGTACACAACATTTCACCTGTCCTTTTCGCACTGAGCGGTGGAGGGAAGATGTCCTATCCCTAAAGATGTTTTTGTTCCCAAAGGGAAATCTCAATCGGACTGAGATTACAGCAAGATCTTGATCTTTTCACATTAAACGGTAAAGCCGTTGTCCAAAGGAGCTCTGTGTTTGCACAGTATAGACCATTCAAGTGATAAGCACAGTGGCACCTGATCTCCATGCCAACATCCATACTCATTTAGTGAACCTTAAAAATTTACAAAGTCTTTCTTCTCCTCCTTAATTTACTCTATAATAATCCATATAAAATGTGCTTAAAGGAAACACTTGTTCTGAAAGTTGCTCCCTTTAGGCCCAAATTACTCTAAGGGTTGTTTAGTGCAAGTCAATCAGAATTAGAAAAATACAAAGACTGTATTTAAAATAACTAAGGACTAAGGCACAACAATGTTTTGGTACCGCATGACTATCATAGACATATCAATTATTTAGTATTTGATCTTAATTATGACTCCTCAGAGCTGTCAGTGATGATGGTACTAAGAGGTTTTCCCATAACACTATCCTATTTCAATAATATTTTGAAGCCAACACTACAAACTTAATTGTAAGCATTTTATTAGGCCTTTAATGGTGAAAAGCTAACATGCAAGTAGTGATGTCATTTAAAGCTACAGCTAGCTGGCCACTTGGATAAAAACATCTCAATATTTGTTTACACCAATCAGATCATTTGTGGAATCAAATCCACCTCCCTCTGTCTCTTTCCCATGTCTCAGCTAATTTTGCATTAGTAAAATATGTTTCTGAAAGAATTTTAGGTGAGAAATAGGCAATGAACTAACAGAATATTGATCATTTTTTATTCAATTTGGCATTCAGTTTTACTGCAGTTCATGAGCAGTCATTTGAGACTATGCAGAGATTCCTCGGCTCTGATTTGTTGTTGTTCTTGGAAACTTAGGAAAACAGAGGAACATCATCTTTTCACAGACTGTCTGTGTAATGTGCTACTGTTTTTAGTCTAAACAAATTACCTACTGAACTTTAACTGTTACTAAAATTTACTTAAAAATTTATTTAAAAATCCAAATGATGTGAACACTTTATACTTTTAACATCTTATTTATGAAGCTACTATTATCCCTCCTGTTTGAGGCATGTAAAACACATGACTCAAACACTCAGTATATATAAATAATGTTTTAGTGGTTTCTCCATTAACACTGTCCTGTCTTACACAGAAATACCTGTATAAAAGCAACAAAAGTTAAAACACCAATCACCAAAACAAAACGTTTTCAACATCATGTTAATAGTTTAAACAATTTTATCATATAGTAACTAAAATGCAACCAAAATCTATAGTGCAGTTCTGCTGAAATCTCACTAGAGTACAATATTAAATGCTGATAGAATCTAGTTCTCTATAAACCCGAATCAGTTTCAATATTGTCTTAACCAATAAGCTCAGATAAACCCAACAAAACTATGTAGTTTATCTTATTTATCATGTTTGCAACACAAGGTAATACTAATTAATAGCATAGTCACAATTTAAACTAAGCACTGGGTACTGAATAGTTTAAACAACTTTATCACATAGTAACTATCTATGACAAGAACATGTATCAAAATCAACATTGCTGAACCTAAAATCGAAATCCAAATGTCTCCTTCCCCCACATGCACAACTCCTCCCTCATCTAATCTTTGGGTGTGTGTGTGCATGTGTGAAAGCCCCCACCTTAGCTGCTCCCTGTAAGGAAAAGAAAACAAACCCTCCTCCTGTTGCATTGTAACACACATCTATTCAATGCCTGTAAGAAAATGTTGTTCCGAGCAAGTCTGTCAGCCAAATAAATGGTTTTAGCAGCTAATTGATTTGTAGGTCTATTGGATAGACAGCTCAACAATGATAATACAGTAATAAACATGTTTCATGTACAAAAAAAAATCCCAATTTAGTCTTACCCCAAACTATATGTCAGATCACAGTGATATCTAACTGTTTTTAGCAAAAACTCAAATGTTCTCTCTATCTAAAAAAATCTTTGTGTGCACACCGTTTATCAAAATATGGTTAAAAATGACTCCAACAGCCAATAAGGAGTTAAGAACGAGAACCCGTACGGTTACATCGATCGCTTCCTGTTTTATCGGTTACTGATGTTTTTGAGGCCGGTAGTCAGAGCGCCGTTTTTGATGACCACAATTTTCCCTCAGAAGCAACGCGGTACCCTGAGGCAAAAAATTGGTGAAGCATCAATTGGAAAAAGCGTTATTTTTACCGTGAAAAAGTGTGTGTTAGGCACAGACTTCACCCAAACGGTGAACACTGCAGGCCCAAACACGCGCTCTGGCGGAAGTTTTCTTCATAACAATCCGTCCAGTCAGTCAGTCAGTCTAGTAAGTCATAAAAACGTCCTGATTTAGTCTCCTGATCTGTAAGAGACAAAGATGAAAAAATATGAGACAGTTGAGTGAGAGATAGTCTGAAAAAAAACATAATTTGTTTATCAGTCAAGTTTTTAGTCATACTGCACATTTATTCTTATGCCAGTAGACAAGAACACTCACGCTCATTCATTAAAAATGTCCTGATTTTTCCCAAAAAAAACTCTTCTGCTTCAGCTGGGACAAAAATGAAAACTAAAGAAGCACAGTGTGATTGTTATGGCTTCATGTGTACCTCTGTAGGCAACAACGTACTTCCTCTCAGCCAGGAGGTTAACAGGCTGGCAAAGAGAAACATTTAAACAAGTGTGCATTTAGAATAATCAGTCAAAGAATGATTTTTATCAAGACGCACAACTGGAAACATGGGAACAACCATAATACCAAAATAGACTCATTAAGTGTCTGCCTATAAGTTTACAACTCATACTTTGTAGGAAGCAAGACTGAGCCTTTTTCTATTTGTTTTATGGATCCTAAAGATCAGTAATACACATAAAAAGCAAAAGAGTGGTTCATTCCTTTTTTCTAGCCTTTCCAGAGAAGAAATAAAAACAACCACTAGTCTGTCAGAAAACTTTCTGATTTGTCGTTCAGTTTTACCTAAAAATAGAATTAGTAAACTCAATTTACCCAATAAGGAAATGAACAGTGAGCTGTTGTATGTCAATCATTTTAAAACTCTAATAATTACATTTATAACCCCATGGTGTCAAATACCAAAAATGAAGTAGGCCTACTATAACTATACACAATTAGGCATCTCTTATAGGATTAAAAAAGATCAGTATGTTGGTTAAATCTGTCTATAACAATCTTTTTACCCTATCAATTTGTCCCTAATAGCAAACAAAAAAAACTGTATCAGTGCAGAAGCATTTCTTCATTGCATGAAGCTGTGTGTGTGTGTGTGTGTGTCTGTGTTACCGTCCTCAGTCAGCTTTGAGACTCAGTCAGTCAGCATGTTGTTCTCCCTCTGAGATGTTTGTGCTTTCTTCTTCGGGCAGTTACATACCCAATGTCCAAAGTCCTTGCAGTACCAACAGTGGTCTGGGTTGTAGGGCTCATTATTTCGTCCACGGTACCCTCCTCGGCCTCCTGGCCTGGCGGCCAGTAAAGGCGGCCTCTTTCGGGTCCGCGCTCCATATGTTGCCCACCAGCCTGTTGTTAACATGCAGACATACGCTTCAAACATGGTTTCGTCAAGTCTCTTACTTTGTTTGTTCTTTCTTTGGTCCTGTTGTTCCTTTCCACCTGATGCAGTGTGGACTGCTGTGGCGGTTCTGTCCGGTAGTCGGGTCTGAGGTTTTGGACGGCGGTGCACAGAATATGTGTCCTCTTCGTCCTCTCTCTTTCCCAGCTCGTCCTTCCTGGTTGTATAGGACTGGAAAACTCAGAATATGGACTTGGGTTAGGTTGTGGAGCTGATGAGGAGGTTATAGGTGTATGTGTGTTATAGCATTCTTTCCCTGTATCTACTTTACGTTTCTTTCATCCATACATTGAAACATTCACAATCCTTCTTAATTTGGTTTAAAACCTATTGTTTCAATCGTTTTTCTTTCTTTCAGCTTTCTTTCTGCACCTTCCATATCCTGTTTCAGCATTCTTAATTTTACATCACTAAATTAACCATATTCTGGGGAACCATAAACCTTTTACCAATCAGGCAGACATTTCAAAACAACCTCGTCCATATTTTCTGTTCCATTCCCTCCACTATCGGGCCTGAAGGCTCTAGTGACTTTGAACCTTTGTTCCCCATCTTGAGAGAACCAAAAGTTGAAGTAGCTACTTACGTACGATCGGAACCGTCGTCCCAAAAGCTCCGTTTTATTAGTAAAACAGAGGGAAAAAACCTAGACCTGTGCGTCCCTGTGCCAAGAGGCAACGCGTCTTCTCGTTTTAAGTCGACAAACTGAGTAAAATCCTGGACAGTATCTTCCCTCTCCCTGAAACTATCAGGAGAAAAAAAAGAAATGTCCTGAACAGAGTCGGTCCCTAATCCCAAATATAAATATAAATATAAATATTCAGGACTAGGGCTGTTCTCTTTCGTTTAACAGAGACGGTCCCTTACTCCCAAGAACACTTAGGATCAGGGCTGCTTAAACGTGTTTAGCAGTATCTGTATCTGGTCCCAAGAAACTTGGTTGTTCCATTGATTGTTACTTAGAACCAGAGCTGCTTAGGTTTGATTAACAGGGACGGTCCCTGGTCCCACTATTACTTAGAACCAGGGCTGCTTAATCTGGTCACTCCGTTCGTGGGAAAACTTGGAAAATACGTCCGTCTTTTGCCTGAAATGCCTCCTGAAGTAGTCCTTATTTTTGATTATTGAGTGGTTAAAATCACCCCTTTAATAAACAAAATAAAACATAAAAACCCAGTTTCAATTACTCAAATCCAACCCAGCCTTTGTTTTCCCTGGTCCTTAATCTATCATTATGTTTCTTTACAATTATGATTCTTCTCAATTTGTTTTTAGGGTTCGTTTCAAAAATGTTGAATTTCCAATTAAATCCGTTAAAATTTGATCTTACCCGTGTTGGTTGAAATTGTTTTCCGTTCGTTTGGAATGGAGTGGAACAGTCGAGAGTCTCTCCTCTCCCTGACCTCTTTCTCTCAAGAAAACCCTTTTTATGGTCGAGGTTAGAGGCAGGAGATTAATCTCCTGGTTCGCGAGACTTCAGGGCCCGGAGAGATCTCTTCTTGTGTCCATCCATCCCGGGTTTCGGCACCAAATTGTCATGGAAATGATTCCTAATAACACGGTGTAAGTAAATAAAAGGTTTAAAGCTTATAGTGAAACAAATGAAGACCATCGAGCAGAAACCAAAGTCTGGTTATTGAGTGTTTATTCTCATTTGCAAATGGAGAAACGCTGTAACACAGCCACCTCGGTGGCTATGCAAGAGCGCTCTAATTCACCTTCAAAAGTCACAATATACAAAACAACAAATGGTCACTTTCAACCCCCCCTCCCTGGCTTCCTTCAGAAACCCAGCTTATACAAACAAAAAGCAAAGAGTCATGTCAAGCCTTTTGGCCTAGTTGACATGAGAAGACATAACATCTTCTCAGTTTCATCTGTTGAAGAAAATAAACTGTGTCTAATAAGAGAGTTTATGGCGCCTCTGTCCCCTTATCAAGGGTTGTTTGGATAAACAGATGACCGGAGGCCTTCGAGAAAGGTCTCAGAGTTCTTTCTCAGCCAGGGCTTTATACATTCAGCTATTCCATCTGTTAGAAACCTTTTTCTAAGTTTAAACCATAATCTAAGCACACTAACCTAACAGTGTTAAATGTAATTTGCCATCACAAGTCCTTTAGGAGCAAAGATGGGCCGAGGATCGCCAGTTTGCCAACAAATACATGAGAAAATTATTGAAATGTTTAAAAACAACGTTCCTCAAAGAAAGATAGGAAGGCATTTGCTTATTTCACCTTCAACAGTGCATAACATAATTAAAAGATTCAAGGAATGAGGAGGAATTTCAGTGTGTAAAGGACAAGGGCGCAAGCCTAAGCTGAACAACCGTGATCTCCGATCCCTCAGGCGGCACTGCATCAAGAATCGTCATTCATCTATAAGCGATATCACCACATGGGCTCAGGACTACTTTGGCAAACCTTTGTCAAGTACCAGAATACGTAGTTACAGCCACAAATGCCAGTTAAAACTGTACTGTGCCAAAAGGAAGCCCTATGTTAACAGTGTCCAGAAGCGCCGTTGACTTCTCCGGGCTTGGAGGCATCTGGGATGGACCATCACACAGTGGAAACGTGTACTGTGGTCAGATGAATCAGTATTTCAGGTATTTTTTGGGAGAAATGGACGCCGTGTGCTCCGGACCAAAGAAGAAAAGGATCATCCAGACTGTTACCAGCAACAAGTCCAAAAGCCAGGGTCTGTCATGGTATGGGGTTGTGTCAGTGCCCTTGGCAAAGGTAACTTGCACTTCTGTGATGGCAGCACCATTAATGATGAAAAGTACATAGAGATTTTGGAGCACAATATGCTGCCTTCAAGAAGACCTAGTTTAGAAATGCTCCTTGAAGTGCCTCATTGTTCCACTTGGAGTCCGCTGCCAAAGTCCAGAACTCAATAGAGTACTCAGCCACACTGTTAGAACCCTGCCTCAGATTAAAAAGTCTCTTGGAGGAATTACCCACATGGTCAGGATGATCAAAAACTGTCTTCAATTTACATATTTATTTGGCTGTGATCTGAGACGGGGGGTTTGTGCTCGTACAGTGAAAGCATTGAATGAGGGGTCCATGTCTGAGATGACATAGTCAGCTACACTTTTACCAAGAGCTGAAGAGTAGGTAAAGCGTCCCAGACTGTCTCCTCTGAACCTCCCATTTCATATATACAGGCCTGAGGCTCTACAGAGATGTACCAACTCCTTCCCATTTCTATTTATTGTTTTGTCAGGGTTGTTCCTCATGACTGTGGTTATGGGGGTCAAAAGTGACTGGTTAAAAACGTGTTTATCTCCTGTGTGGTCTATACAGTCAGATTCTGAGCCTGAGCGTGCATTGAAGTCCCCACACAGAAGTATTTTGCCTTGGGCTTGAAACTGACAAATCTCTGTCTGTAGAGAGCTGTGGAAGTCCTGATTTATCCAGCATCTGATCACTCGATGATCGTTCCAAGGATTTTCTCTGCATGAAATCTGGATAAACCCTCAAATCTCACCAGGATGTCAATTGTGGCCTGCATAAAAGAAAGCATTTAAGTTCAGGACAAGATAGGAACACAATAAACAAAGAAGAGGACACATTACCAGCTTTATTAATGTTAGATTAACAGATGTAATTATATTTATGGGTGATCAAGTAACAGTAAGCTAAATTATGTTAGAATGGTAGAATTGTGACATTAATGGATACCTTTATGTCTTTGTTCAACTAAAATTGGATCATACCTCTGGCACCATGACATCAATGACAAAGTCAATGTTTGGGAGGAGGCTGTAATCCAACGACAACGTTGGCTTTATCAAATCAATGAGGTCCCTCATAGGCTTGGGTATTGAGTATCGAGTATTGATTGGAACCGGGACTAGCTTTGCGCTTTTCCCGGAATTGTTCAAAAGTTTAAATTTCGATTCCTAGTTTCGATTCACAGTCCGCCGACGGGAAGAAGAAACCGCTGAACACCAATGAAGCAGCGTCCACCGGAAGTGTTGGCATAACTGAGTGAGTCGAACATGGCTAGCGTGCGTCGGCGGTCCAAAGTGTGGCTTCGCTTTTCTAAACAGAACGAAATCTCGGCAAAATGCAACATTTGCGACAAGATTGTTTCGTGCATAGGGGGGTGCACGTCGAACATGATGAAGCACCTCCGAGTCCATGGAGTAGAAATAAATGTGTGCCCCGTCTTTGACGCACTGCGCCGACCGTCCTCCACTGCCTCTTCCTCTGGCTCTGACCACCAGCCTGGCACCGCTGTGACTGCACTGCAGTCCGAATCCGGTAAGTAAAAAAATACATATACAATAAATAATATGTCTTGCGCCAACATTGAGGCAGCTAACAAATTAGCCCACGTATTTTTTCATAGACAATTTACGACCTGAGATTGCGAACGTTAGCCAGGCTGGTGACTCCACGACTCTGCGATGTGCTGAGCCTACTCCGTTCACCATAGCGGCAAGGGGGACGGTGTCGGTGCAACAAAAGGAAGAGTGCCACAGAAAGGTCACTGCACACATCGTGAAAAGGCTGCATCCCTTTTCAGAGGTGGAATCACAATAATATTTATATTCAAGTTCATACATTTGATATTTATATTGTAGTTGAAAACAGCCCTGTGAGAAATTCAACTCTAGTCCCTCATCTGTTGGGCATAGTAAGGGTAAATAAACATTTATTCATTCTCTTTGACAAAATGACCACTTTTACAAAATTACTACTACTACTAAAATATTACTTACATGTTTCTCATTGAAACATGTTGGCTTTCCATTAAGGATTGCTTTCCCCCAGGGTTTTGCCAAAGGATTTCCTCTCCCCACTGTCCAGCATTTCTGTCAGTTCCTTTAAGAGTGACATCTGTCAACATTTACTGCCTATAAATAACTAGAATAAACAATACAAACCTTTATTCTTTCCTTGGAAATTAGGCCTTCAACCCCTTTGTTCTTGAGGCAGGTCAAAGTACTGCAAAGTACATAAAAACAAATAAGCAGCAATACAGCACAGTACAATATGTCACATTTGTCAAAGAATGGTTGTATTCTCATTATTATTAATTTATAAGTTACATGTCATGATGGTTGAATGGTTCAGATGGTTAGAAAATGCAGTTAAAAGCACGGTTAGGTTCAATTCAAACACATGATTTCACGTTGTTTGATGTTGCACTTTTAGACCACAAGGTGGCATTTGTGTTGTGTGAACTAAGTGACAGGAAGATGAAGAGAATGTTTATGTACTGCCATTTGACAGTATAAAAAACCATAAAAGACCCAATGATGTCCTGCTTTAGTTTTTATAGACGCTGCAGCTAAATTCCCTCAGCAGTTACTGTCACGCATATTCAGGCGTTTGATTAATTTAGTAGGAGAAGGTTGAAGATTGGTCAAACCTGGTGAAGGCGTATGGCTCAGGCAGGTCACACCCACATATGAAAATGCCTGACTGACGGGGCTCATAACAGGCACAGTCTTTGTGCAGTCAGCCATTGCATGTCTCGCTTTTCACCCAGTCCTCCTCCTGCACATGTGAATACAATAGCTTACAATTTCAAGAGACATGACAGGTGTAAATGAAGGAGCAGCTACAACAAATACAGTCACAGGGCCTGATTCAGGCTGCAGAGTGTGCTATGCCAATGCCAGCTGACAATGCACAAGGCCAGCTCCAAGCTGTGAATCTGGAACTTGGTGCATTGTTTTAACAACTCTAATACTACTGTACCTTGACTGCCCTTTTCCAGTGCTGTCGTAGTAATTGCAGGCATGAATTGCCTCTGCCATGCAAGACTCACGCACTTTCTTCTCCTACAAAAAAGAATATTTGTACTGTTAAAGATTTACATACAACTGATTTCATAGCCTGCCTATATTATCAGTCGCCTAGTGTCTTATGACTTTTACATCACCTTAGGAACAGAATCGGCAATCAAGCAGACTGCGTGATTCATCCTGAGATGCCTCAACTGGACTTGGTTCAACGGTTCAATCGTCATGTCTGTCCCTTTGATATCAAGCTCAGCTGCCTGAAGTGAGTGACATAAAAAAACAACCAATGTTTGTACAACATGAAGTTAATCTATGTAATAACCTAAGTATACTATCTATTAAAACAATAGCAATTCCTTAAATAACTTTTCCCTTTACAAAACTAGTACTTACAGTGCAGACGAAGACGCCACGGTTGACGACATCTTTCTGTCTCCACTGGTCTGGATATGAAATGGACCGTTCCTTCAGCCTCCATATGTTCTGAAATGCAAAGCTAAAAACAACAGACATCAGTGTTATGTTTTTCATATGTCACAGTTTATTAGAATAAATGTGTTTACAGAATGTCCATATCAGGTTGAGAAATCAAGGTGTACTTCTCAAGGGAATCATAGACTCAGATTTCTGTTTTTGAGCCATCAAATACCTGTCAACTAAATGGCCAGTATGAGTATAGTTCAGTCCACTACATGCAAATAGAAATTACTAAAGCTTTTTTATGGTTATCCATGGTGGCTCAGTGGCTACGGGCATAGCATAATAGTCATGTCAGGTTTTAATCTGGCCCTGGACCTTCCCACCTTCTATCCTGTCTCTCTAAAAAAAAGAACAAAAAAAGATAGCAATGTCCCTGAAAAGTCTTAAGAGAAAAAAAACTCTGTTTCACAGCAGTACTCACCGACAGAATGGCCAACAACCCATGGAAACAGAACCTTTGAGTCTTGCTTTAAGCCCTTGAATAAAACATATTTAACACCAAATTACAGCTTCTGCTACACTGTCACAATTATAAAGTTATTATCAGTTGTGACAATAGTTTATTTTCTAAGAGAAAGCAAAAGAAAATGCAGATAAAACACATGCAAACCTAGATGCAATGCAAATGGCGGGAGCTGATTGATTCCCCATTGATCCAATTCCTCCACCAAGCCGTGAAATGAAAGGATTGCAAAGTAAACACCTGTAAAAAGAGCAATGGCTTTTGGGTAGCTGCACACTGTTTTTGTATTCACTATCTATAACAAAGACACATTGCAATAAAACTTATCTTCCATTCTCCAGAGGTCTTGCCAGCTGGAGAACTCCTGCATTCACTGCCTGTAAAGGAACAAGTAAAGCTGTCCCCATTTCAAACTTTGGTGTGATGACACCTCACATTCATTCATGTCTACTTCCATCATCTGTAAGCCGTGGATATGAGGTGTGGAGGTCATCTTCTAGGAGAGGTTGTGGGTCAGCCAGATGATCTAATGCCTGGTCCACCTGAACAATGGCATAGCCCGTTGCTGGTGCCTTGTACAGCTCAAGCAGTTTGCCTTTTTTTGAGGGAGGGGGGCAAAGATAAAAAACAGAAATCAGTGTTACACATTACGATTATAAATGCATTACATTTGATGTATAAATCCATTAACATCATGTTGTTGAGGGTTAACATCCCATCCTAGCAGGAATCACCTCTACACTATTAAATAAAGTTGGACAGCCAGCCATATTTAAAGTCTGAGAAAATAGATTGGCACTGATAAATGATCTTGTTCTACAAGATTTGAATAATTTATTTTCATTGTAAGGAATGAAGTTATGGGTTTGACATTTTTTTTCATTTGTAGGTTTGCATTTGTCACAGGCCAATTACAGGCAAATGCTCAGCAACTCATGGATTGGACTACATGCCCAGCAGTCCACATTTATAAGATATGATTTGAAAATGTAAATACACACAATCAAAAATACAATTTTTGAACACAATTTTTTAATTACCTTGTGCTCTTCCTGGATTGGGAACTTCCCTATTGAGAAGCTGTTTTGGCCATGACATTGTGTTCTGTCATTTCTACATCCACATTTCCTCCTGGGGCAGACACCTCTGAAGGCATAAAAACATAACATTACCACAATTTAGTATGAACATTCATATTGTCACAAGGTGGAGAGGGGGGGGGGGGGGGGCTTGACAGGAAGACAGGGGAAAGACAAGGACAACAAAATAAAAGGAGATAAATGATACAAGAGATGCACACCATGACACGTACGTGCTTTATGACAATTTGTCACACAGCTTCAACCGTCCATCTGGCCCAATTTGAAGATTTCCCTTGGTTTGTGTCTCCATTTTTTTGATGAATGTCTGATTTATGTTGTCGTTGAGCAAATGGAAGACCAACCTTGTACAAAACAAAAAATGTGTCTCCTTCATTTGGCAGAGTATCGGTCAAAGGACAGCTCTCGGTTTTTTGTTCTGCCTCTGAGGAATTGACAAAACTGCAGAAATCAGGGACAAGGTTGGGGCTGCAGAGTACTTCCTCCGGCCGGGTTTGATTTTTTGATGGATGCGGTCATACAAAGAGTACCGCTCAGCATTGCCTGTGATGGGATGTGGCCTTTGCAAATGTTCGCCAGGATCTACATCCTTTTGGGGGTTGGCATTATTCCTCCTGTACAGAAGATTTTTCATCCAAGGAAGACTTACTGTTAGACTTTTATCTTGTGCTGCCTGTATGTTTTCTCTTGTAGGCGAGTCTTCCATCATTTGGATTAAAAAATCTTTGCTTTGTTCGGTTGGTGTGTCTTGCAACACGACCAGCAATGTCAGAAATGTAAATGGTTGGTGGCGTTGCTCTGTGTGCTCCCTCGCACTCTCCTGCCACAGAAGTGGGGAGCAGTAATAAACAACTGAGTGAGAGCAGCCCATGTGTAAACTGTATACTTGCAGGTGAAGTCAAAGGAAAAGCACAAAAAGAGAGTACATAATGATGCATAAAGATGCAAGATCAAAATCTGTTATAGTGAAACGGCATTTCCATTTAATAAAGTAACACTGGTGGATGTAAAAAATGAGTATATATTTATGTCCTTACCCCCTGATTTCTGCAGCTTAGCAAACATTTTTGGATAAACATCCTTGTAGAGGAGCATTTCCTCAAGTCGGTTGATCAAATCAGTCTCAGCTCCCTCAGTGGGAACACCCAGATCAGAGCAAGCTTTAATTAGCTCACTCTTACTTGCCTGTAGGTGGCATAATACAGAAAGAGAAGCACAATATAGAATTTCAGAGGTGAATATGAACGCTACCTTCAGCAGCACAAAGCAATGTGTAATAGAGAAAATAAGCAGAATAAATTACCACTGATTTAAAAATATAAATCACCTTCTTTGATTCAATCAACCGAAGAAGCTCATCCTCATTGACGCGTCCATCTTTCTGCGTTTTGGGGTCTGTTGTTGGCTTACTATGGAAACCTTTCAGGATCTCAGTCTTAGGTAGCACATCCCCAACTCTAGCAGCTGGTCCCATCCACGGCACACAAGACGAGTGGGTCAACTCCGCTGAATACAGGTTGTGGGTTTTCAAGTCTTAAACAGAAGGAAATATATGTTTCATAATTTAATAATGTCATTATTTCCATGTTTTCAGTGTCACATTCCTTGTTCTTTATTGCTAGGTCACCATTTGAAATGTAGTACCTTCGCAGATGCCACTGGCTATCATTTCTTTTTCCAGTCGGTCCCACTTTGAGGTGATGTTGACTGAAAGATCTTCATCGTTGACGTCCTTGGTAGCTGGCCTCTTCAGTGTGCTCACTAGTTATAGAACAAGAGTAGTTCAAATCAAATGTAAATGTCAGGTCATACAATTTTCCAGGAATAGTTTTGAAATGAGCTGAATTGTCTAAACTGATTTTTGGCCCAATGACTTTTAAACCAAGAGGTCATTATAGTGTTTAACCCTTCACCCAACAATACGCGTGTATAGACACCACTCGGCTGATATTTAGACCATCAGACAGAGTGATTCTCTAACTCTAACTCTGAGTTCCATAGTAACAGCTATGAGTAGAAAATTAATTTCTACAAGCCTCAAACAATATTACATAAATTATGTATTGTTTAGCCCTCTGTGTGTATTACCAACTACTTACATACCTGGCACATCAAAAGACAGCTTCCAGTTGGCATCTGCCATTACCACTGGGGGAAGGTGGCCACATTTGTAGCAAAAGAAATCATACTCATAAGCAGTAAGTGCAGAGTAGTGAAAAAATGCCGTCCGGATGGTGTTGTGGTGGATTGTCAAATTCAGCTGATGCTCCATAGCACTGATGAATCTTCCAATAGCTGTGTGGGTCTGTTAAAAGATCAAGCAGTTAGTTCTGTTCTATACTTACCGTACAAATTAGTGCCATTTTATATTTCTAATTGAATGAAAAAGGACCATATTACCCTCAGTAAATATGTCATGAAAGAGCATAACTGAAGAGTCAGAAACACTTTATTATTGCCTGTCAAGTCATTCTGAAATCTGACAGGTGTTCTGCAGACGGGACACATTTTGATGTCCACGTGGACACCTAAAAGGGAAACATATTGTTACAGGTTATAGTGGATTTGTTTGTATATATGAACCCTACTCCTATCGACTGGGGTACCTGCAGAGACCAAAGGTAACTTGTCATATCAAAAAAATATAAAACCAGTAATTTCAGCAGACAAACCTTTTTGGTTTGATACATTTCTCCTCTGACAAGTCTGGTGGTGTAGGACCTGGACAGAACGGGCACTTGGTTTCTTCAGGTGAGAACATCTGTGGGATGTTTGCTGCGTTATTTTGCAACTCCTCTGGTAGTTTGGGAGGCATTCTTTTGCAGTTACACAAGTATTCTACAATTGTTTTAATCTGTTCTGAACAAATTATATTTTCACTTTCAAAATGGCCTGTCTCCATATCTTCACTGTAGAGATCGTTGTCCCTGTCCCTGAGGAGGTGCCGTCTTTCCTGGAAGGTCCAACACAACGAGACATAAATGTGGACACACATTCCTCTCTTTGTACCTCTTGTCACTCTTGTTCTGCCAAAACACCAACTGTCCACTTTTGATGTGTACACGGAAAAGTTTACATTACTGCCTGTGTTCATCAAAAAACACAGGATATACACATGGAGTCCCATCCTGTGTGGCTCTGTCATTAAGGTTTGTGCATTCCTGTTAGTAGTGCTGGAAATCAGCCCCTTTTCAAACATCTCCTCAATTACAGTAGTCAGTGTGCAGCAGAGGAGGTGGCTGGTGGTACTTGAAATGCTTTACTGTATGCATTCTCTGCCCATGGCCATAAACTCCCTGCAGCTTGGCACTTCGCAGTCAAGGACCTGCCTAGAAAAGGACTTGGACACATGAATTATGGTCCGTGGTCCAGACTTGTCCTGCGCTGTAACAAAAATCCCTCTCTCTTCATCCACAAGCAAGATGGGTTCCTTTTCTTTGTTATGTTTGTCCAACTCGTGTCTTCTTAAAGTAGGTGCACCAGAAAAACATGCATCACATGCAGGAAGGATTTACAGTTGTGTTTGTCACATTCCGCTGGCTTCTCTTTCACAGATAACAAATCTGGAGAAAAGGAGAAGAAACATATTACAGGCTGTATGTGGCATTACCTTTTCTCAAATACTAACCATGTTATGTCATGGCATACTGTCGTACAGTAAAACAATATAAATAAAATCCACTGTGCAGACACTTGCTTGTAATACTTGGTTAGGTGCTATGATATGACTGGAAATATATAAAAAATATATCTACCGCATTTTTGTCATTATAGCCTTGATTACCATAAATAAGCTTCAGTGGGCAGAGTTCTCTAAGACTCATACAAAACAAAGTCGCTGGGCCTTTGAGGCAACCGTATCAATGAAAATATAGGGTTTTTCTTATGTTAATACACACCTGGGAGTGTCTTACTCTGAAGAATCAACCCTGTCCACTGAGGGAAAAAATATAATTTAATTAATTGTGTAACAGTTATTTGATAATATTATTATTATTATAACTTGAGGTTCCTAACCATATGTTGGGATAGATATAAAAACTTGAGACATTTTCACTGAGTCAGCCATCACTATTAACCTAAGTAACATTGCTTCATCAAGGTGCACTTATTCAAGGCCAGCTTTAAATTACTGGAACACAAAAATGTATGGCCAATAGATGTGAGGAATTACTTTTACATACACCAGTCTGTGTAAATAACTGTGTTCATGGAAAATGCTGTTTTTGAGTGATCTTACCATGTGTTTTCAGATGTTTTTTAAAAGCATGTTGTCTTTGTAGGACGGATTGGCCAATGGCTCCTTTGTGCCAGCTTCACCTCACAGTGACAGGGTATACTAAAAGTGTGGAAAGATGAAAACAAATGTGAAAATGAACACATTAGGCCAAGAACACAGATTGATATGACACTGGAATTTGGTAAAACATCTTTAACAAAATTGAACAGCCATGGTAGACTTATTATGCTTACCAACTGCATTGTCTATGAGGCACACTGCATATTTTAAATGGACCTTATTTAAATGGTTTCTGGTTGCCACTGTGGAAACATTGCAGTACGGCCAATTGTTGTCCTCATTTTATAAAAGTCCTCTGTTGATGTTGATAGGTTGACATTCCAGCATTCAGGTTTAAATGTATCTTGTAGGCCTATGTGGTGAAGGACACAAGAGTTATTTACAACATGCATGTGGTCACCCATTCTGAGATTGTCTCTGTCAGGACTAAAGCGTCAGGTAACAGAGTCGTCCATATAAGGTGTGGAGGCTATTTTGTGTAACCACCAAGATGTATAAGTACTGTTCACTTTCATGTTACTTTAGACACTATGGATACATACATCTCTTGTGTGTGTACACATGGTCTCTCCTTTGTTCAGATTGTTGAATAAAGTTCCAAATTACTCTTACTCGATGTCATCTGCTTTGTGACGGGTAAAATGTCTCCTCTTCACTTCACTCAGTAATCATTTGTTTATTACAAATGGCGTCACTGAATGCGAACAGTTCAGCTAAAGGTGAGTGAATAGTTGATTCCCTTTAAGAGGGATGACATGCTCACTGTTGAGAGCTTATCTGTTAAAAGACCTGTTTAAGGGGGGAGATGAGATGAAGTGAAGGAGACACGATTTGGCTCTAAAACGAAATTGAAAATGTAGTTTAAATTCCAAAGTTGTTTGACTGGTGTTTGAATTGTAAAAGGCTGTTGCCCCGGATCAAAATCTGACCTGTGTCTATAGTGTCGCGCGATACACACAAAATAGTTGAGAAAGTGTAAATTGTGAGAATGTTGTGTTGATTTGTCGTCGCTCATATTGAAGCTGGTACGAGGTAAAGGAAAAAAAAAAATGCGTAACACACAAGGGAGGTTGTGTGGTAAAACTGCTGCTGCTGCCATGAGGAGATATGGCATGATAGGCCTTTTTGGGTATGAATGTGTGCGCAGTTACTATCAAGACGTAGAGTCGTCTGGTTATAATATATAATTGTTGCGGGACTGCTTTGTGATTTATAAAATAATAGGTTTACAAAGTTGGAATGAATGTTGCACCAATAATTACAGGTTCACTTTGAGTGTGAACTGGCTTTTGTGTAACTTGGGAGCGGACGTCTTGCGTGTGACGACACGTGAGGGGGGAATATATGATAGGCCATGGATATTGATGAATAATAACGCAGACAGATGATGGTTGGTCAAGCTGCAGAGAATGCAGAGATGGCAGAGGATGCCCTGATGATGCCCTGATAATACCGGGGGGCTTATGGAACGTGAGTGACAGAGTTGTGTGTTTGAGTTTAGCTACACAGGAATAAAGTAATTTAGAAGTTGACTTTGGTGGGGGATAGAGCCTGTAAAGCAATTCAAGAAACGGACCAGTCTCAAAAAATGACCAGTCAATCTCAATTCGACGATTTCGGATCAGGTAAAGTTGTGTATTTGTGGTAAGTGTTTGTCAAAGTTTGTGTTCTTTGTTTCGTGTCCACAGTTTCAAATGTTAAGCGTTAACATCGGGGGAAAATAGAACAAGATTCACCGAGGAAACAAAAGTTGTTTTGGGAACATTTAGAAGCTGAATTGACGACACCGAGTAGCCTAATAATGTTGAGTAGTTTCGGAGCGATTTAAACGAGTGGACTGATTTTCGTTATCCACTTTGCGGTAGGTTTCATTAAAAGGATTTTGCTATTATGTTCGCAATAGTCGGTACATGGTCAAAGGTTAAAATTCACCTGTTCAGTTACCTCAGCCAGGGGGAGAGAGCCTGCCTGCAGCAGCTCAACCTCTGATCCTGCGCTGAACCAAACGCTATAAAAAGACATGCAGGAGTCGAGTTTAAAGACTGACAACCACAGAGAATCAAATAAGATAAGATCTATAACGCGCGACACAAAATGAGTAGTTTGTAAATGTGTGATTGATGCATCAGGTAAGAGTGATTTGTTGAATGAAATAACGTTTGTTTCTAAAAACCTTGTATCTTTTTGTGGCCGGCCAGTCGTCCAGTTGGCCAGTCGTCCAGTTGTCATGTGTTCAGGTGTCCGTGTGCATGAAAGTATGTGTGTCCAAACTCAGGTCTGTGTGTCACAAGCAGAAGTTGAAGAATGTGTTTGTGAGAAGATATTTTTAGGAGATGCATGTCTTCTCTGCATGGAGAAGGGACCGGGGGGTAAATATAAAACATCTATAGAAATGGTAATGCAGTTAAATTTTCTGTTATGATTTGTGTCAGGAGACCAGGCATGAAGACTGATCACCTTCATGGGTGGGCTCAAGGACCTCATTGATAACCTCTCAAAGAATGGGACCACTTGATTTTAGTAGTGGAGCCATCTAAAATGATTTTACGTGGGAAAGATAATTCAAAATTCCATAATTGTAGAGGGGTTCTAATTTTGCCAAGGTTCCCCACTGTCACGTGTTCACTCATCGCGACATGAGAGACATTTGTGAGAATGGGAAACAGAACGATTAAATCAAACATTGTGTGAAAAAACACAGAGCAAATTAATTCATTCTGAAGAAAACTCAAGCAGACTTAGTTTGAATGTTCTTTGTAGTAAAACTAAGAATGGTGATGGTGATGTTAAATTAAGAATCATAGAAAATCATGAGTGAAATTGGGTTCTAGACCTGCAAGTTCAAATTAAATTCTATTTGTTTTAAAGTTCTTAAGTTGATGGACAAAGCTGTTGGAATGTTTTCCAAGTTAAAATGTGAGGATTTTTCTGAACTTTTCTGCAAAGGTAATTTGAAGTATGATGGGTCACTATTTTAACTCAGGATATGTTTTTGTATCACAGTTTGAAGAAATAATGTCATCTTTATATCAGAAATTAGAACATGAAAAGAATCAAGAAGGATTACAGTGACTAATGCTTCTGGAGAGTTGTGTTTTGTGATATAGGGCCTCAGTGGTGTCAGAGTCCATCTCACTCCCCAGAACTACAGGATCGGGAGAAGAGCTGAACCAGATCAACGACTGAAGAACCAGACGCTGTTGGACTCAACCACCGGCAGGCCAATTCAACAAATGCTGGACTCGGATTTTCAACTCTGGAGGTTGAAAGGGACACAAATGGTTTTCGGGGTACTGATGTGGAGGAAGGCATGTCACTATGCCCACCCAGTACTTTGGTGAAACATTCCCAGATGAACCGAACTAAAATGACATTTAAGTATTTCAGCTGGACCTGCTGGAATGAAGAAGGAGACTCTGCCTGAAAGGTCAGGTGGTGAGGTCAGCGGACGGAGCAGCGAAGGAAGGGGAGTGAGACGGAGAGGGACGGAGGATGGATTCTGACTCCACTGACGCAAGAACTCCACTGACGCAGGGAGAATGAGGTACTGCATTCCAGTATATATTTTGATAAATACACATACTCTGGAGAAGTAGTTAATCATTGTATTGTTAATCATTTTTATTTTCACGAATAGGGTTATGTCCAGATGAAAACGCCTATTTCAGTGTTCTAGTTCAGTGTTCTATTTTAGTGCACCGACAAAATAGACAAGTTGAACATGTTTAGGATTCAGTGTTACCTAAATAAGTTAGGGTAATGATCTTAGGTACAAATCTAAATTGAAATTAATCTAGAGCAGTAGTGAACTAGTTTCAAATGAAGTTTATAAATTTAAGTTTATACAAAAGAAAGAATGTGTATCACAAGAATAAAAGACAAGACAATTTTCAATCACAGATATATTTGTTCAAATTAGTAATCTGTTGATGTCTTTTCTTTCTAAGTACAGATTCGAGAAAGGGAATCAGTTATTCTAGTCCAATGATGGATCAACATTTTTGTGACGTACATCAAAAGTTTAGCAATCTGTAGGGAAAATCATTGTTTTGCATAAGTTGTATTGTTGTTAAGGTAGGGTTAAAGGGTGACACGACTTACACTGACTCTAGAGTGTAGCTGTGCAATTCATTGAAATTTTGATAGCAATCACAATTTTGACTTATTGATTACACAAACAGTGTTTTCCACATTACATGTGCAAGTAGGTTTTGGTTTTACTTATGGTCAGAATGCAAAATGCAAAAAGGTGTTAAATCTGAAAGGGTTTAAGATAATATTCACAATAAAAGGTCAAATTTAAATAAGTATATGTGAGAAATCAAGAAATCAGTAATGACTGAAATACAGGGGTCTATTTTACAGTGTGGCAAAATGGCTGCATTGCTTCATGCTATTATTGTTGTATATTTGATAGCATATTGCTGTGTGTCATGTGACTTTTTAAGTTTCTGTGCAGAATGTCAAATAGAGGAGAAAAAGGGGGAGTATGGAGTTCTCTCTTGTTTGAACATTTGCTACTACCATCAAGATCTGACAGCACAAGTGCCAGACCCAGAGATAGTAACTATGCCATCAGAGACAATGTCTAAGAGAAGTCAAAGGGTGAAGAGAAATTTCACTATTCCAGTTTAAATTTCACTCTAAGTAACTATTCTGTTTTACTTTTGAGGTGAATGGAGGAGGAGATTCAAAGACAGTTGAGATAACATCTTCGACACCAGGGTTCGAATTACAAAGTGGCTTTCGGGGGAGCCCTATTTTCCGATCCTCCCTGACTGACTTTAACGCTTTTGGTGCGTGTTCGGCCATTTAAAACAATAGGTTTACTTCAAAACGCAAGCGTCAGACGCTGTCAGTGTTAGGGCAAACAGCTCTGTCCACGGTTCTGAATCAACCGCGCTTAGGCTTACATCATGTAAATCATGATAAAAACAGAATAACTCATATAACAATCATAAAAAAATACATTAATATTAAATAGGATTAGGGCCAATCCTCACAAACGCACAGATCAAGTAAGTAATTCCATGATTCTTACCTGGCGCCCAAGTCTCGCTATCCTCGGTGATGTCACTAGCACTAGCAGCAACTTTTAGCGGCGGCGGTAACACCGGTGTCCGGCAAGCTAGCTGTAGCTGGTGCGCTGTCATCATCACTCGTCTTGGTTTGTTTTGTAAATCCAAATTGACCGAGGTTTGGTTGCTTCCTTTTTGACTTTCTTATTAGTATCCACAGAGTGTTCCAAAACAACGAATAAAGTATGTTTTGAACTTGAAGTTAGGCTAACATTCAATACCATATCTATGTACCAACTCAGTGAGAAGTTCAAATGGTGACGTAAACGTAGTGATTTGAGTGCAGCGCCGCCACGCATGGATGGTCACAACAGGAGACACAGCATTGCATTTATTAGTGGAGACAGATGTTCGGAAATAATAATGTAATGAGCGAATACACACACGACATTGACGCATTTTACTATTATTATTACTATTATTATTTATTTCAGGAACCTTAATGCACAGAAAATCAAATTCTATCTGTGACACAAAAATGGACAGTGTTTTAGAGCTCCCCCTAAATGTCTCAAAGTAGGCTTTCAGGGGAGCCCAGGTCCTTTTCAGGGGAGCCGAGCTCCCCTTAGCTCCCCCGTAATTCGAACCCTGTTCGACACCGACGACTACAGAGTGTGAAGACTCAGAGATCCATTCACAAGCTTTGTGTCCTGTGTTTATTTAATTATTTAATTTATATTACTATAAGGGTTGCCATCAGTAATTATAAGGGTCCAATGGGACTGGTAGAGGGTCAACACCTGATTTAGAAATAATTTAATGTAACTTAATATAAGAGGGTCAAGATCATGTAAGGAATGCTGAAGGAAAGTTTTTTTTGAGCCATGCTATCATGACAACAATTTGTGATCGCCCAAAAGATTTTGTGGGGGTCGTGGAGGAATTTCCTGGCCAAAATAAATCAATCAGGTTTTCGCCTCCATCGTGGTAGCATTGTGATTCCATGTTATTTGCAATTGATGTATTTTTGATGAATCATCTTTCAAAATGTATTCCATGTGTCCCTCTTGTTGCATATCAAAGTGTAGACTGTATATCAGCCAGGATTTAAAAAAGGGAGGATCTGATAGGTTGACATTCCAGCATTCAGGTTTAAATGTAGCTTGTATGGGTGAAGGACACAAGAGTTATTTACAACATGCATGTGGTCACCTATTATAAGATTGTCTCTGTCAGGACTAAAGCGTCAGGTAACAGAGTCGTCCATATAAGGTGTGGAGGCTATTTTGTGTAACCACCAAGATGTATAAGTACTGTTCACTTTCATGTTACTTTAGACACTATGGATACATACATCTCTTGTGTGTGTACATGGTCTCTCCTTTGTTCAGATTGTTGAATAAAGTTCCAAATTACTCTTACTTGATGTCATCTGCTTTGTGACGGGTAAAATGTCTCCTCTTCACTTCACTCAGTAATCATTGTTTTATTACAGATGTGAAGGCTGTATTGAGCACCAAATAACAGTAACAATTGGTGTTATTGGTATAATGATATTGACTTTAAAAATATAGTGAATAGCTCAAACTAAATAAAATACATATCACATCTCCACCTCCACTATCTACATCATTTCCAATAAACTCTCAAAAACTGTCTATTTGTGTTTGTGTGCCTGCTTCTCGTTTCTGAGTCAAACTGGAGCCTAACAGGAATGGGCCTGGGAATCCAAGGAATCCAAGGAAAGCATATCCTAGACCTAGACCATATTTGCCGCTCTTCGTGGTTTTAGACTGAGCATATGGCATATGATCAATATGATCACACCTGGCATCAAATTGGAAATGGCTCCTGATTGGCCAGTAACTGAATCACCAACCGTTTCCTTCATTTCATTGGTTTAAAGGCAGTGGCCATGCAGCCATGGCATGATCGAAAAACCAATTGAAAATGAATCTGATAAAGAGTTCTGATAATTGAAGATGGAAGACACGGACCTGCATAGTCGATAGTACTACTCATACAACTACAACTAATAATAATAATGTAATCATTGTTATTATGATTTCTATTAATAGTAATGATCAATAATATTTGACAGACAAAAGATAATGATTTTTATTCATTTATTTTTACATTTATTCAGCACAGTGTTGCCAACACAATGAGAAAGGGGAGAAGGTGTATTAAATATACAATAACTACTCCAAAGACCACTCAGTAACTGGTGAAGACAACAGGCAGATGACAAGGACCACAAGACAGACCAGTGTCTCTAGCGCCCCTAGTGGTTGTGACCACTGGTTTGTGCCAGAGACCAGCTGTTCCTGACCACACAGATCTTCATAATCAATAATAATAACAATAATAATCATAATACATCTGATATAGACAAAAGTTATGATCTCTGACATTTATCCAGCTAACAGTGCTGCCAAAACAACAGGAAAGGGGAGAAAATACTAAAGCTGCTTCACAGACCACAGGGACCACAGGGCAGACCACTGAGGAGCTGGTCGCGACCAGTGTCTCTAGCGCCCCTAGTGGTTGTGTCCGTGCCAGACCACAGAATCGGCTACAACCCCTGCTGCCCTCATCTTCTGGAGCTCTTTGCTGAAGCTCAGGTCTCTGTTGGTTGCATCCTCTTACAGTCTGTCTCTATGTCTCTCTCTCTCTCTCTCTCTCTCTCTCTCTCTCTCTCTCTCTCTCTCTCTCTGTCTGTCTGTCTGTCTCTCTCTCTCCCTCTCTCTCTCTGTCTCTCTCTCTCTCTGTCTCTCTCTGTCTCTCTCTCTCTCTGTCTCTCTCTCTCTCTCCCTCCCTCTCTCTCTCTCTCTCTGTCTGTCTGCCTGCCTCTCTCTGTCTCTCTCTCTCTCTCTCTCTCATTAACTGATTAATAATCCATCCTAACATGTAAATGAAAGACTTCTGTTATTGACGACAACATGTTCAAAGTTAGTTTAAAGTTCCTCTGAGAGTTTATAAACAGTATTCCGTTAGCTTTGGGCTAACTCTGAGCTAACTGTAAGTTCAGAAAGTTAACTAGCTACCGTTAGCATGTTAGCATTAGCTCGCCTCACCTCGTAGAACTCTTCCGTAGCCATGGAGACTGTTCGCGGGCACGAGCAGCTTCCAGAAGCTTCTTCAGTCGAGCAGCAACATGAGACAAAGAGTAGAAGAAGAGTGGCGGCCCCAAACTGCTGTCAGACGGCCCGAGGACTCTTTAAACACCGTAAATCATAGATATATATAAGCCTAGATGACTCATGGTGGAGTTTCCAACGTCATCACCGGCGGCCATCTTGTCACAATCAAGATTTCTGGCGGACTGTGGTACCTGGTGAGTGATCTGCACGAACACAAATACTCTTATCTCGCTGAAAATTTACAAATGGTTTGGTTTTCTTACAAACGTTATTAACGTGCCTATAATTCTGGATGCTTGAACATGTTGAAATTGCAGTTTTTCTTTTCAAAAAAAGACTTAATCGTGCAGCATAGTTGTGTATCACGGCTACTTGCGCAAGTTATGGTTAGGTTTTACTGACACCAATAACGATTTTATGACAACTAATCTTTTGTCTAAATTACAATCTTTGTGGATGTAGTTGTGGGTTAGGGGTTTATTATGTATATCTATGCCGTAAACTAGCTGCTAGCTGTTAGCACTCACTGCTAGCACACTGGCTTTCCGGAAACATCCGGTCTGACTGACTGGCCTTCAAAATAAAAGTCTCCCGGATAACTTTCTTAAACTGAATTATTAATTTACTGCCGTAAAGTCCCAACTAATATATTAAATGTGTCTAAATGTGATTTACAGACATAGTGGAAGAATAAATTCATGGATAGTAACATATGAAGGTACACAAAACACATAAAAAACACAAAACAGACAAAAAACTCACACAAAACACATAAAAAACACGAAACAGACAAAGAACTCACACAAAAACACATAAAAAACACAAAACAGACAAAGAACTCCCACAAAAACACATAAAAACAGGGAGGTTTTTGTCTTATAGCTCTCAACCTTCTCCCTGATGGAAGGATGGTGAAAAGGGAGTTGGCAGGGTGAGTCTCATCTTGTAGGATCTTTAGGCCTTTCCTTTAGATACGGGCCTCGTAGATCTCACAGATGGGGGAGAGTTTGCAGCCAATAGTTTTTGAGGCTGTATTGACTATCCTGTCTAGCTGCAACCTCTGCTGGACAGTACAGTTGCCATAACAGAAAAAGTGAGGACGCTCTCGATGGCAGCTCAGTAGAACTGCAACATTCCCTTACAATGCATTCCCTCAAAGACCAGTTAAATATGTCTGTGAGGACTGACGCCAGTTCATCTGCACAGTGCTTAATAGTAGCAGAGGATACGAGGTCAGGACCTGCAGCTTTCCTGCAGTTCTGCTTTCGAGGTAGGAGCCTCTTACCTATTACAAAAGGAGGGCTGGGGGTATTGATGCTCATCGGTTGGGTGATGTCATGTGATCTGCCTCAGGCCCTCCCATATCCCTCTACTGTCATTAGCCTCAAGTTTGCTTTCCAGCTTGTGCCTGTAGTCAGCCTTGGCCTTACTAACAGCTCTCTTAAAGTCATATTTAGCCGCCTTGTATAGACCTGTCCCCACTCTTATAGGCGTCATGTTAGTTTTATCTCTCTGCTAAACCATGGCTTGTTATTGCTGTACACCAGGAGTGCCCAACCAGTCGATCGTGGTCTACTGGTAGACCGTGGACTGATCCCAAGTCAACCACGAGGATTGTAGGAAAAAATGAAAAAAAATATTTTTTTTTAGGGTGTGTGTGTGTTATATATTGTATTAAAGGGTGGGGTCTCCCCTAGCTGTAGATAGGTGGGGGTCTCCTCTAGCTGTAGATAGGTGGGGTCTCCTCTAGCTGTAGATAGGTGGGGTCTCCTCTAGCTGTAGATAGGTGGGGTCTCCTCTAGCTGTAGATTGGTGGGGTCTCCTCTAGCTGTAGATAGGTGGGGTCTCCTCTAACTGTAGATAGGTGGGGTCTCCTCTAGCTGTAGATAGGTGGGGTCTCCTCTAGCTGTAGATAGGTGGGGTCTCCTCTAGCTGTAGATAGGTGGGTCTCCTCTAGCTGTAGATAGGTGGGGTCTCCTCTAGCTGTAGATAGGTGGGGTCTCCTCTAGCTGTAGATAGGTGGGGTCTCCTCTAGCTGTAGATAGGTGGGGTCTCCTCTAGCTGTAGGTAGGTGGGGTCTCCTCTAGCTGTAGGTAGGTGGGGTCTCCTCTAGCTGTAGATAGGTGAGGTCTCCTCTAGCTGTAGATAGGTGGGGTCTCCTCTAGCTGTAGATAGGTGGGGTCTCCTCTAGCTGTAGATAGGTGGGGTCTCCTCTAGCTGTAGATAGGTGGGGTCTCCTCTAGCTGTAGATAGGTGGGGTCTCCTCTAGCTGTAGATAGGTGGGGTCTCCTCTAGCTGTAGATAGGTGGGGGTCTCCTCTAGCTGTAGATAGGTGGGGTCTCCTCTAGCTGTAGATAGATTGTTCTGTCTTTTTAAGAATAAGGTCATTGTACAACTGGGCTACAGACACCTGATCAACTCTGATGATCCTACTAGCTGCTTTGACTATTCGTTGCAGTTTCTTCTGATCCTTAATATACATATTACCAAATGCACAAATAAGACCAAATGATAAGACACTCTGCAAGAGAGCTTTGTAAAACATCTGAAGAATACCACTGTCTATTCTAAAATGGTTAAGTTTCCTCAGAAAAAACATCCTCTTCTGCAGCTTTTTGGACTTATTTTGTGCACATTCGTTAAAAGTCAGTTTATTGTCTATTTCAACACCCCAGTATGTATATGTTGTGACCCGCTCTACCACTACACCATTTATGCTTGAGGGTGGAACTGTAATTCCCTTTTTATTAAAGTCTATGATCATCTCTTTTGTTTTCTTCACATTAACCACAAGGAAATTGTCTGTACACCAATTAATAAACCCTGCACTTCCGTCTCAAAGCCCTCTAGGGATTCAGTATTGGACTGTACAAAACCAACTAATGCTGTATCATCAGCATATTGTAAAAAGGTTTGAGGTGGTTGCCTGGCAGTTGTTGGTGTATAAAGTGTATAGAATTGGAGACAGGACACACCCTGGTGGTGCCCCTGTGTTTATGGCTTTTAACGATGAGACACTTGAGTTAAATTTCACTTGTTGACTACGGTTTATCAAAAAGTTCCACAAAAGTAGTTTTGGGTTAACCCCGAGGTGTACCAATGTTTTTACCATCAGGTGGGGTTGGATTGTGTTGAAGGCACTGCTGAAGTCTATGAACACGATCTTGACAAGACTCTTTGCCTGTTCAAGGTGCTCATGTATGTTGTTTGTCAGGGTCAGCAGTGCATCTTCAACCCCTCTCTCCGCACCATATGCAAACTGGTTTGGGTCTAAGGATGGTGTGACCTCACATAAAAGCTGTTTTCAAAACATTTGATTGCCGTAGATGTCAAGGCAACAGGGCGCAGATCATTAAGTTCCCTAGGTTTATTGTTTTTGGGTACGGGCACTATCAAAGACAGGGAACTACACCAGTGTCTTCTGACAGCTGGAACAGCCTTTGAAAGGGCTGTGCCAGCTGATCTGCACACCTCCTTAATGTCCTATTACTAAAACCATCGGGCCGCTAGCTTTACGGGGATTCACATGTCTAAAATAAGACTTAACATCATCTATAGACATATCTATATCCACACACTTCATACTACTGATTTCTTTAAAAACCAGTTCCTGTTCGGCTGTAAAATCATGAATATCAAATCTACAATAAAAATCATTCAAATCATTTGCCATTTCAAGTTCATTTTCCGCTGCCATAAGATGCCTCTTAGGCTTGTATCCTGTGATTTCCTGGACCCCCTGCCAGGCTCTCCTAGCATCAGTTCTAAAAAAGTTCTCTAATTTACGTTTATATGCAGCTTTGCAGTCCCTAATCATACCTTTACTGCTTTTCTGCACAGTCCTTTTCTCTTCTCTGTTTCCTCCCAATTTAAACAGTCGCTTTTTTTGGTTGAGAAGTTGTTTTAATTGTGGAGTTACCCAGGGCTTATTGTTAGGAAACATCTTAACAGTCTTTTTGGGAATGATTGCGTCCTCGCAGAATGTTATATACCCCGTCTGTCACTATGTCCCAATCCCTGCACTCTAGACAGTCTCGCAGCGCCTCGGATGCGTCAGCATTCCAGCTCTTGACCTCCACCTTTCTGACTTTCTTACGCCGCAGCCTAGACACATAGGCGGGCATCAGTTTGACCATGTTGTGATCCGAGTTCCCCAAACCGGGCAGTGCTTTAGAATAAAAGGCGTCCTGGATATTTCCATAGCACTGGTCGAGGCAGGCTGTGTTGCGGGTGGGACAAGTGACGTATTGCTGATATGTGGGTAAGTGCTCTTTTAAGATACATGAATTAAAATCTCCCATCACAAAGTTAGCAGAATCTGGAGCCTCTCCCTCCGACTGAGCTACAAGTTCGTGGATAGAAGAAGCTGCAACTTGTATGTCTGCAGAGGGTGCGATATACACAACAAAAAGTCTGATTTGGTGTATCTCTCTGGGCAGGTGATAGGGCCTTAAACTGAGCGCTAATAGTTCAATGTCCTTCGTACAAACTTGGTGTTTCAGTGTAATATGAGCAGGGTAACAGTACTTACTATTAATATATACACAAACACCTCCACCCTTGCTTTTCCCAGAATTTTGGTTACGATCCATCCTCACCAGCGTGAACCCTCCAGGTCGGCTGCAGAATCAGGATCCGCCCCCGTAAGCCAACTCTCTGTCAGGCAGATAAGGCAAGACTGCCGGTAGTCTGAAAGGTACTTAGTGCAGGCCCGCAACTCATCCACTTTATTCCGTAGGCTTTGGACATTACCCAGCATGACAGTTAGAAGAGATTGTCTATAGGGTTGCCTTTTAATCCGCTCCCGGATTCCCCATTTCCTCCCGCATTTCCTTATGTTTGTGTTGTTGCCTCTAACACATTCGGGTGGTAACAGCGACGTGTCTTTGAAGCAAAGACGGGTTGAAGGGAGTCCGATGTTTAACAGAAAGTCCTGGGTGTAGGTGATCCGAGCCGTCTGGCCGCTGTGGTGGTGGGGTCTCCTCTAGATGTAGATAGGTGTGGTCTCCTCTAGCTGTAGATAGGTGGGGTCTCCTCTAGCTGTAGATAGGTGGGGTCTCCTCTAGCTGTAGATAGGTGGGGTTTTTTGTCTTTTGTTGGCTCACTTTTACTCACAACATGCTAACCGGCAACATAGGATTCCATTCACTATGCTAAGCTAACTACGCGCTGGCGGTGTTGCACCGGACTAAAACAATGCATGCACAAAACACGCTAGTTAGCTTCAGCTAGAGGAGACCCCACCTATCTACAGCTAGAGGAGACCCCACCTATCTACAGCTAGAGGAGACCCCACCTATCTACAGCTAGAGGAGACCCCACCTATCTACAGCTAGAGGAGACCCCACCTATCTACAGCTAGAGGAGACCCCACCTATCTACAGCTAGAGGAGACCCCACCTATCTACAGCTAGAGGAGACCCCACCTATCTACAGCTAGAGGAGACCCCACCTATCTACAGCTAGAGGAGACCCCACCTACCTACAGCTAGAGGAGACCCCACCTATCTACAGCTGAGTCTTCTGTACTGGTTTGCGCTTGACAGAGCAACAGCGGGATATTTTTAACAATTTTCACCATCTTATTCATCATTAAAGTCACTTCTGACAACGTTTTAGGTGAGAAATGAACTGTTTAGACTTCGAATATAGGTAGTCTTCCAAAAATCGTTGCCAAATTGACAATTTGCTTCAAAATTTTCGAAGTTGAGAAGCTCCATAAAGTGACGGACAGCCAGCTGGTGGCAGCCCAGGATCGCTTGCTCGCCGGTCGGCCTGTCATCCTGAGACGCCCGGCTGTAAGTTGCTGGTCTGTCAGACCGATCTCGTAAATAAGAGGCTTTTATTTCACCGTTGACGGATTGTTTGTTTAAATATCACAACACTTGTCCATCATAAGATTAACGGGAACGTTTGGTTAACTGCCTTTTTGGCGTGAAACACAAGCGCCTGATCGCCATCACACACACACACACACACACACACACACACACGCACACACGCACACATGCACGCACACACACTGCCACAGGCAGAGAGAGAGATACCTTCGGGAGACTTGTTTAAATTATGACATAGGCTACATTAGATTTAGTATATACAACCCCAAATCAGAAAAAGTTGGGACAGTATGGAAAACACAAATAAAAAAAGAAAGTAGTAATTTCTAAATGTACTTTGACTTGTATTTCATTGCAGACAATGTGAACACAAAATATTTCATGTTTTGTCTGGTCAACTTAATTTCATTTGTAAATATACATCCTTTCCTGTCATTCAGACCTGCAACACGTTCCAAAAAAGGTTGGACAGGAGCAATTTAGGGCTAGTAATCAGGTAAATTGGTTAAATAATGATGTGATTTGAAACAGGTGATGTCAACAGGTGATTGTAATTATGATTTGGTACAAAAGCAGCATCCAAGAAAGGTCTAGTCCTTTAGGAGCAAAGATGGGCCGAGGATCGCCAGTTTGCCAACAAATACGTGAGAAAATTATTGAAATGTTTAAAAACAATGTTCCTCAGAGAAAGATAGGAAGATATTTGCTTATTTCACCTTCAACAGTGCATAACATAATTAAACGATTCAAGGAATGAGGAGGAATTTCAGTGCGTAAAGGACAAGGGCGCAAGTCTAAGCTGAACAACCGTGATCTCCGATCCCTCAGGCGGCACTGCATCAAGAATCGTCATTCATCTATAAGCGATATCACCACATGGGCTCAGGACTACTTTGGCAAACCTTTGTCAAGTACCACAATACGTAGTTACAGCCACAAATGCCAGTTAAAACTGTACTGTGCCAAAAGGAAGCCCTATGTTAACAGTCTCCAGAAGCGCCGTCGACTTCTCTGGGCTCGGAGGCATCTGGGATGGACCATCACACAGTGGAAACGTGTACTGTGGTCAGATGAATCAGTATTTCAGGTATTTTTTGGGAGAAATGGACGGCGTGTGCTCCGGACCAAAGAAGAAAAGGATCATCCAGACAGTTACCAGCAACAAGTCCAAAAGCCAGGGTCTATCATGGTATGGGGTTGTGTCAGTGCCCTTGGCAAAGGTAACTTGCACTTCTGTGATGGCACCATTAATGCTGAAAAGTACATAGAGATTTTGGAGCACAATATGCTGCCTTCAGGAAGACATCTTTTCCAGAGACGTCCATGCATATTTCAACAAGATAATGCAAAACCACATTCTGCACACATTACAAAGTCCTGGCAGCGGAGGAAGAGGATACGGGTACTTGACTGGCCTGCCTGCAGTCCCGACCTGTCTCCAATAGAGAATGTGTGGTGCATTTTGAAGCGCAAAATGCGACAACGAAGACCTCGTACTGTTGCCCACCTTAAGACTTGTTTGCAGCAAGAATGGGACAAAATTACACCTGAAACACTTCATCACTTGGTGTCTTCAGTCCCTAAACGTCTTTTAAGTGTTGTGAAAAGGAATGGCAACATTACAAAGTGGTAAATGCTTTACTGTTCCAACTTTTTTTGAAATGTGTTGCAAGAACTAAAATAGGAATTTAGTTTTTTTGAAAAATAAAACAATAAAAATCATGAGGAACACATTAAATGATGTGCTATTGTATTGTCTGCAATGAAATACAAGTCAAAGTACATTTAGAAATTACTACTTTCTTTTTTTATTTGTGTTTTCCATAGTGTCCCAACTTTTTCTGATTTGGGGTTGTAGTTCATACTTTTTTTGGCATATTTCTTTTCTGATTTTAATGCTATAAAGACCGTTGCCGTGCTTGCATCACTCCCCTTACCCCTCCTAGGCCAGTGGGAATGCAAATGGAAAAAAGGATTTTGGGGGAGAGTAGTTCTTAGAACTGCTTAGAAGTACTATGCGGTGGGAAAACACCTTATGAGGGGAAGAGGATACTTATTTTTCACAGTGATATTGTTCAATCCAGTATAGTCAATGCAGGGACGGAGTGAGACATCCTTTTTTCCCTACTCAAGGGAGTCAAGGGAAATGTGACGTGTAGTTACATTTTTCGAGAGGTACACATCAGGCTACGGAGTAGGGTCCGGGGCAGACACAGAGGGGTCTGATGGAGTACGCCGAGTTTTTTGTGCATATGTTTCTCTATTCAATGATCCAAATACATACAGATAGTTGAATGCACCACATGAATGGTGAGGTTTTGCTGACAAATGTTTGCTTTGGTCACTATGGGATGTTCATTTATGAACATTTCCAAAATTATGAAATGTAGTGTGACAAGCCCCAACTTGAATAACAGGGCCACTTCATCAATTTAGTTGTGACCATAGGAATATGAAAAAAAGACTCATGTAGAAATACTACTTCATAAATAAGGTTATTTTGTTTTAGACTGAAGTACAATTGCAAAAGTAATTGACTTATACATTTTTTTAAAGAAACTGCTATGGCAGCTCATTTAACCCCTGTGTTGTCGTCCCGGGGCAAAAGTAACACTCTTTTAGACACTATTTTTACGTTTGTGTTGCAGTATATTCAACACTAGACCTATTTATTTGCACTAGTTTTACACTTATTTTTGGAATTCATGGTCAATAAACCTCATTTATATTCATATTTTTGTGTAAGAAAAAGAGGTATGAAGGTGATGGATTATAACAGATCCTTCAAAGTTTAGTCAGGGTTAGAGCAGCCAATAGCCCGCTAGCTCACTACAACGCATCAGCTAATGCTGTGTCACTTCCTGCAGTGATTAAAACAGCAGCTGGGTAATTTGACCACAGCGGCAGCACCCCATAACATATACGGCTACTACCACAGCCCGCAAGGTGGTGTTGAGTAGTAGATGAAGGGTTGCATTAAACAGATACAGAATACATTGCTATGGACGCAGGATTCCAACCGTAGAGACGAACAGACTATTTTCTTTAGCGGAAGCAATGCAGTCATATTTAAATCAATAAACTCCTTTTTACATCAATATTTTGTATTAAATTATTGATTTATTTGGTAAGTAGCCATGTAATAAGCGGGATAATGTGGAGCGAGGCAGTTGTTATAGCGAATACCTTCAAGTCTTGAATCAGCCTGAAGGGGTTGTATTACATTATCCCTTACTTATGAGGTAGAGCAAGTAGAATACAAAATTGACAACATAAGTATAGAAAGAAAAGAAGTATTTTTATTTTGAAGTTTTTTGGTTTCACGTTTAACCAATCTCAGCTATGCCGTTGCACTTCACTTACTACACTTACTTGTAATTTCTATTGTAAAGCTGCAAGAAAAACAAACACAGCTGCACAAACAACAACAACCACAGCTGTCACAACAACAACCACAGCTGCACAAACAACAACAACAACCACAGCTGCACAAACAACAACAACCACAGTTGCCCCAACAACAACCACAGCTGCACAAACAACAACAACTACAGCTGCCCCAACAACAACCACAGCTGCCCCAACAACAACCACAGCTGCACAAACAACAACAACCACAGCTGCCCCAACAACAACAACCACAGCTGCACAAACAACAACAACCACAGCTGCACAAACAACAACAACCACAGCTGCCCCAACAACAACAACCACAGCTGCCCCAACAACAACAACCACAGCTGCACAAACAACAACAACCACAGCTGCACAAACAACAACAACCACAGCTGCCCCTACAACAACCACAGCTGCCCCATCAACAACCACAACTGCCCCAACAACAACAACCACAGCTCCACAAACAACAACAACCACAGCTGCCCCTACAATAACCACAGCTGCCCCAACAACAACCACAGCTGCCCCAACAACAACCACAGCTGCCACAACAACAACAACCACAGTTGCCCCAACAACAACCACAGCTGCACAAACAACAACAACCACAGCTGCCACAACAACAACAACCACAGCTGCACAAACAACAACAACCACAGCTGCCCCAACAACAACCACAGCTGCACAAACAACAACAACCACAGCTGCCCCAACAACAACCACAGCTGCCCCAACAACAACCACAGCTGAACAAACAACAACAACCACAGCTGCCCCAACAACAACAACCACAGCTGCACAAACAACAACAACCACAGCTGCACAAACAACAACAACCACAGCTGCCCCTACAACAACCACAGCTGCCCCTACAACAACAACCACAGCTGCAGCAAAGCCAACAACTGCTGCCTCCTCTGCAGTCAGCAACAAAACACGTTTCCTTTAAGTCATAGCATTTGTTACACCTGTTATTTGGAATGAACTGGACTGGATCAAGGGACTTATACCACCAACACTTTTTAGACACTGTGCTTGTCTTATGTCAAAAGAATATACATCAAGTTTGTCAGTGTACTTAATCATTGCATGACATAAGATCTGATAAAATTAGTAGAACTCACAGAATATAAGGCATAAAATCGCATAATAAATAATGAGATATTAAATTAAATCTTCAAGTCTCTTCATGAACAATGCAACGTGTATAGTGTCTAAATGTTGGTGATATTTAGTCCGTGGTTTTAATCCAGTTAATACCAAATAACAGCATATTTCTTTTAGTCACAGCATTTGTTACAGCTGTTATCTGGAACTCACTGGACTGGACCAAGACGTATGTTATTTACAAACACAAAATCATTTTTACTATAACAGATGCACTAATTAAGTACACTGACAAACTTGATGTGTATTTCTGTGAAGTTCTCAGGTCTCACGTGATGTATATTCTTTTTACATAACACAAGCATACAAACATACAGCATACAAAAAACACGTACGTCCAATGTAATCGACATATCTAATCTCCATAGTGCAGTTCCTTTGTATTCAATTGCATTACAATGTAAGGAATGCAGTGTTAGAAAATATGTTGCATACTGTGGTGATTGTTGTGTCTGCTTTATGCATGTTAACATTCCATGCAAAGTTTTCAACCTATTAAAGTGTGAAATACAAAGAACCAGAGTGTCCTTGTTTTTGTATGATGCTACATCATCATCATGTGAATTGTTGGCTTCTTCACTATTGTCCCTGGTGGGGCGTGTTTGTTTGATTTATGGTTGAGATGGTAAAGTTTCTAGAGTGAAGGCCTGTCGGGTGAACTGAGAGCTACAGTTTAAGTAGGGCACATGAGCCAAAGGCTTCCTATTAAGAGCAGATCCTGAGTACGCCATATCAAACAGCAGCAACATGTGGATAGAAAGCATGGCAAATCTCTGATGTCTTATTCATGAAGCAGTCTTTAAATGTAACATATTAGGAATAGATACTTAATTGAGAATTTGTGTGACAATGTGTGACAATCTAAACCTGTCACAGTTGATTGATGAGCCAGGCAGAACTAATTGAAGGATCATTCAAAATCAACATTAAAAAATGTGATTCTCTCAAATAGAAGGGACAAAATGATGAGGTGGTGTAAGAACAGTGTCACTACTACCCGATGTGAGTCGAGTGCAGATGTGAGTTGTGCATGTGTCACTTTGAAACAAGTAGCCTAACCTGCTAACAAGAGACTTCTGTAATGTCAATACAATAAAAATGGAGCAACATAACCAAGTTGGTTCACTGCTGGCTACAAGTTAGCAATCAAACACAACAAAGGCTGTCACTGGAACGGCGTTTTGAGCTAACGTTAGACAATCATAGATAGTTAAAATGTTTTTGAAATGATTTCCATCTTCTGTTTATAATGAGAACAGTTTATTATTTTATGGATTTCACCAATTTCAGTATGACACGTTATGCCGTAAACCGTTTAAATCTGAGCATGCGCAACTCACATCTGCACTCGACTCCCATCGGGTAGTGACAACATCATTAATAGATTCTCTCCTGAAGGTGTGGTTCTCTCATACCTATACACAAATAAACACAAAAGCAGACATAAGCTGCACAATGACAAAAACACTTGGTGTAATCTTATGAGGAAAACAAAAAAAATGTTTACCATAATATCCCAAAGATCTTCCCCACAAATCCAACGTCATGTCTCGAAAGACATGTCCCTCAACCGGTTTCTTTAGGCAGTAACCCAAAAGAAGACGTGAGAATGAGGTATGACCGGGGTGGCCACACCTAAAAAAACCCCACCATTACTCATACAATTCCTGAATGTTATTCACAACTCATTGATTGATTAATGTATATTTACAATGCATATTTGTTTGGTATGAACACCATAATAAAGTCTTGGTCACAATCTGTTTCTGTTTCCTATTAACCCTTGTGTTCCCGTCGATCATGCAACGTTTTCTTCTTTTTTAATGTTTTGGTCGTCTTTTTCGACACTTTTGTTTGTGTATGTTTTTGAAGCTTTCCCCAATGTTTTTGTGACTTTGTACGTGTGTGAGAGCATCAATAAAAAAATCAATAATAGGCTTTTCTCCTGAAGGTGTGGTTCTTCCAGTCTCTCATATGTATACACAATAAAAACTAATCAACACATGATTAAATAAACACAAAAGCAGACATAAGCTGCACAATGACAAAAACACTTGGTGTAATCTTATGAGGAAAACAAAAAAATGTTTACCATAATATCACAAAAATCTTCCCCACAAATCCAACGTCATGTCTCGAAAGACATGTCCCTCAACCGGTTTCTTTAGGCAGTAACCCAAAAGAAGACGTGAGAATGAGGTATGACCGGGGTGGCCACACCTAAAAAAACAACGTTAAACTCATAGAAATCATGAACGTTGTTCAGAGCCTGATGTCATATTACCACAATTAGCACAGTTTTTACAGGTGCACTTTGAGACTACAAAGCTTTTATTTTCTGTTTTTATGTGTGGATATAAAAGGTGATGTGTGTACATTAAGCAGCAAACAGCAACAGGTGGAATCAGAGAGCATCACAGCTTCAACCACTGCAGTCAAGACAAATCCTGTAAGTGTTTCAATGATGAATATTAGTCCAGTTTCAATCAATGCAAGTTGTGTTTTCTGTCTTTATTCAATAACAATGCAATTATCCGCAATAATAGTCATCATAATAATCATAATCATCAACCACGGTGTGTCGGTGTAATAATTGTTGGTGTTACACTTATCTGCTCTTTGTTTAATTATTTTCTGGAAGACAATGAAACATATTTCAAAAACTTTCATTATTATGTGAGTCTACAGCGACACATCTCAAACATATATCTTCCTCCTTGAGTTGATGTCCTCCACTGAACACACATCACCTTTTACAGTATATCCACACAAAGCAGGTAATGCAAACATCAGGCTCTGAACAACATTCATGATATGTATGAGTAATGAGTTTTTAAGGTGTGGCCACCCCTGTAGAAGTGTCTTCTTTTGTTTTACTGCCTAAAGAAACCTGTTGAGGGACATTTGTTTGAGATACGTCTTCTTTTGGTTCCTACTTACTTTACTGGGTAAAAAAAACATTTGAGGGACTTTTTGTTTAAGATATGTCGTTGGACTTGTATGGGAGGTATTTGTGATGTATTGATAGCATTTTTTTAATTTAAGATTCCAGTGTGAGTTTTCGTGATTGTGCAGGGTATGTCTTGTTTAGTGTTTATTTGTGTAGACTTATATGAGAGACTGGAAGAACCACACTGTCAGGGGACAATCTATTAATAAGAACGGCAGGCGTTTTAAAGGTGTGATCCCTTTTTTGTCTGAATTATACCAGAATTAAATAAATTGTACTTTGCAAGAAGGTCTATTTAGGGTTTCTCCAGTCTTATTGCAAACAACAAAGTGAATTCTAACAGTGACAGTTTGGTTCATTACTCACTTTAACAAATCATTTATTCGGGGTCAGGTTAAATTGATTTCTTATATTTATCTGGTTTATTGACACTCTACAAACCAATTTAATGGGACTTATTAGGATTTAAACCGCAATGAAATAGAACCCTTTAGAATTTACAGTTAGTGCCGGGTTATTATTGCAACTTATTGTTTTTGTGAAGACTATTATTCTGTCTGCAGCACAATCACATGTTTGAGAGGCTTGGGATGCTGGAAAACTCAAGAAAATTGGTGCACATGTCAGACCTTGTAAAATGTTTGCCATCGGCCTCCGTAGCGCCCACACCAGGGTTGGGATGAAGTTCCTTTGATGTTCACAAAACTCTGGTGGGAGCATTGCTTTCATCTTGAGGAACACATTACAGATTTAGAAATTTCTTCGCCTGACAGGAAGTAAGCCATCTTGGATTTTGGATATTCATTTTTCATTTCACGAACACGTTTATGGACTGTAGGGTGAATAGTTTTGCAGGGATGTTCAAAGTAGTCATAATTCCGATTGATTGGGCTTGGGCATGGCATGTTGCCCCCCAGTTGGATAATCTGGTTGCTTAACAACTGCAACAACAACACCAAACACCAAAGCAGACCCGGCTACGCTGCTTCGTACGTGTGAAACTACAGTTCATCCTCCATGTTCAGAGTCACTGGAACGTCTCCTTGAATCTGTCTGGATGTGACTCAGCTCTGTGGCATCTCTGGAGATAAGCTAAACATCACGCAGAGTGGTAAATGTATGTGAATGTTTATCTGATGAGCAGGTGGCACCTTGTACGGCAGCCTCGGCCTCAGTGTATAAGTGTGTGAATGGTGAATGTTCCCTGTACTATGTAAAAGCACTTTGAGTAGGACTAGAAAAGCGCTATATAAATACAGCCCATTTACATGTACATTTGCAAAAACTTTGCGGTGGCCGTCAAGGAAAAACAAAACAAGGAAAACAAGCAAATGTTTACCATAATATCGCAAAAACCTTCCCGGCAAATCCAACGTCATGTCTCGAAAGAAATGTCCCTCAACCGGTTTCTTTAAGCAGTAAAACAAAAGAAGACAAAAAATGCAGCTATTACAGGTATTTTAAGGTGGCCACACCTTAAGAAAAAAACATTCCTCATTGACATTATGTGCGTCCTTGTTCAGAACGTGATGTCCTATTACCTGCTTTGTGTGGATATAAAAGGTGATGTGTGTTCAGTGGACGACATTAACCAGCAAACAGCAACAGGTGGAATCAGAGAGCATCACAGCTTCAACCACTGCAGTCAAGACAAATCCTGTAAGTGTTTCAATGATGAATATTAGTCCAGTTTCAATCAATGCAAGTTGTGTTTTCTGTCTTTCTACAATAACAATGCAATTATCCGCAATAATCGTCATCATAATAATCATAATCATCAACCACGGTGTGTCGGTGTAATAATTGTTGGTGTTACACTTATCTGCTCTTTGTTTAATTATTTTCTGGAAGACAATGAAACATTTTTAAAAAACTTTCATTATTATGTGAGTCTACAGCTACAACTATGTTGTGTATGTTGGTATCAGACAGATGTTTTACTTTTTTAAATTCATACAAACAATAAGTAATGCACAAAAAAGCTTTTTTTCCCCAGAAACAATGTAAATGTATGCTCACGATAATACAATGACAATCCTCATTTGTAAATCTTAACATTCATAAATCGTTGTTTGCATTTACAGCTAACAAAGGATTATTGTCTCAAAGATGCAGTGGAGCATGTAATGAAATAATTAAATTAATTTCAACATATACAATAAGTGACACAACTTACCATGTTTCAGCAATTTACTATAATGTAGAATAAGTACAGATTTTAGTTAGTAAATAATATTTAGTTGTCATTGCTTAACTGAATCTGACAAAAATTATTATATTTTTTTCAACAGTACAGCACATCCCAAAATGATGATGAAGATCTGTGTCATCCTCCTGTGTGTTGGTAAATTTTGAGATATTAAATTGAATTATGAGATAGCGCATTTGGAATTAAAACGACATGACATGACGACATTAGTACAGAAGCCGAGAACGGCCATAGATTTATTTATTTTTTTAATGGATTTTTTTTAATGCACTGTTATCTCGAGATAATGAATTAATTATTTTGTTATCTCGACATAACAAAGTTTGTTTTCTCCCACTAATCCCGCTAAGACACCCTTCCATTTAACCAGAGGAAGGGGCTCTATAAGCGGATAGAGGTCTGCCGTTTCTCCCTCCTTTTCTCCGGTCAAATACTTGGAAAAAATCCCACTAAAACAGCCTTCAATTTAACCCGGAGAAGAGGAGGGAGAAACTACGGAAGCCGAGAACGGCCATTGATTTTTTTTTTTTTTTTTTGGTAGGGATTTTTTTGGTAGGGATGCACTGTTATCTTGTGATAATGACTTATTAATTCATTATCTCGATATAACAAAGTTTGTTTTCTCAAGATTTTTTTTTTGTTTTCTCGAGATTTTTTTTTGTGCCTAAGACACCCTTCCATTTAAACCGAGGAATGGGGCTTCATAAGCGAATAGAAATCTGCCGTTTCTCCTTCTACTTCTCCGGTCAAATATTAGGGAAAAATCCCACCACGACACCCTTCCATTTAACCCGAGGAAGGAGCTCCATGAGCGAATAGAGGTCTGCCGTTTCTCTCTCCTCTTCTCCGGGTTAAATTGAAGGCTGTTTTAGTGGAATTTTTCCCGAGAATTTGATCGGAGAAGAGGAGGGAAAAACGGCAGACCTCTATCCGCTTATAGAGCCCCTTCCTCGGGTTAAATGGAAGGTTGTTTTAGTGGGATTAGTGGGAGAAAACAAACTTTGTTATGTCGAGATAACAAAATAATTAATTCATTATCTCAAGATAATATTGCATAAAAAAAATCCATAAAAACAAATCTCGAGAAAACAAAAACAAAAATCTCGAGAAAACAAACTTTGATATGTCGAGATAACGAAATAATTAATTCATTATCTCGAGATAATATTGCATAAAAAAATGCATAAAAACATATCTTGAGAAAACAAAAACAAAAATCTCGAGAAAACAAACTTTGTTATATCGAGATAACGAATTAATGAGTCATTATCACGAGATAACAGTGCATAAAAAAATCCATGAAAAAAAAAAAATCCATGGCTGTTCTCAGCTTCCGTAGTATAGAAAAAGAAGTATTTTTATTTTGAAGTTTTTTGGTTTCACGTTTAACCCATCTGAGCTATGCCATTGCACTTCAGAAAATGTCTTACTACTAATTTGTATTGTAAAGCTGCAGGAATAACAACCATAGCTGCACAAACGACAACCACAGCTGCTCCAACGACAACCACAGCTGCTCCAACTACAACCACAGCTGCTCCAACAACAACCACAGCTGCTCCAACAACAACCACAGCTGCAACAACGACAACCACAGCTGCTCCAACTACAACCACAGCTGCTCCAACAACAACCACAGCTGCAGCAACAACAACCACAGCTGCTCCAACAACAACCACAGCTGCAGCAACGACAACCACAGCTGCTCCAACAACAACCACAGCTGCTCCAACGACAACCACAGCTGCTCCAACAACAACCACAGCTGCACCAACAACAACCACAGCTGCTCCAACTACAACCACAGCTGCTCCAACAACAACCACAGCTGCAACGACAACCACACCTGCTCCAACAACAACCACAGCTGCTCCAACAACAACCACAGCTGCTCCAACAACAACCACAGCTGCTCCAACAACCACAGCTGCTCCAACAACAACCACAGCTGCTCCAACTACAACCACAGCTGCTCCAACAACAACCACAGCTGCAACGACAACCACACCTGCTCCAACAACAACCACAGCTGCTCCAACAACAACCACAGCTGCTCCAACAACAACAGCTGCTCCAACAACAACCACAGCTGCAGCAACGACAACCACAGCTGCCTCAACAACCACAGCTGCTCAAACAACAACCACAGCTGCCCCAACAACAACAACCACAGCTGCAGCAACGACAACCACAGCTGCTCCAACAACAACCACAACTGCAACGACAACCACACCTGCTCCAACAACAACCACAGCTGCTCCAACAACAACCACAGCTGCTCCAACAACAACCACAGCTGCTCCAACAACAACAACAGCTGCTCCAACAACAACCACAGCAACAGCAACAACAACCACAGCTGCCACAACAACCACAGCTGCTCCAACAACAACCACAGCTGCTGCAACGACAACCACAGCTGCCCCAACAACCACAGTTGCAGCAACGACAACCACAACTGCAGCAACGACAACCACAGCTGCAGCAACGACAACCACAGCTGCAGCAACAACAACCACAGCTGCTCCAACGACAACCACAGCTGCTCCAACGACAACCACAGCTGCACCAACAACAACCACAGCTGCTCCAACTACAACCACAGCTGCTCCAACAACAACCACAGCTGCAACGACAACCACACCTGCTCCAACAACAACCACAGCTGCAGCAACGACAACCACAGCTGCTCCAACAACAACCACAGCTGCTCCAACGACAACCACAGCTGCTCCAACAACAACCACAGCTGCACCAACAACAACCACAGCTGCTCCAACTACAACCACAGCTGCTCCAACAACAACCACAGCTGCAACGACAACCACACCTGCTCCAACAACAACCACAGCTGCTCCAACAACAACCACAGCTGCTCCAACAACAACCACAGCTGCTCCAACAACCACAGCTGCTCCAACAACAACCACAGCTGCTGCAACGACAACCACAGCTGCCCCAACAACCACAGTTGCAGCAACGACAACCACAACTGCAGCAACGACAACCACAGCTGCAGCAACGACAACCACAGCTGCAGCAACAACAACCACAGCTGCTCCAACGACAACCACAGCTGCTCCAACAACAACCACAGCTGCACCAACAACAACCACAGCTGCTCCAACTACAACCACAGCTGCTCCAACAACAACCACAGCTGCAGCAACAACAACCACAGCTGCTCCAACAACAACCACAGCTGCAGCAACGACAACCACAGCTGCTCCAACAACAACCACAGCTGCTCCAACGACAACCACAGCTGCTCCAACAACAACCACAGCTGCACCAACAACAACCACAGCTGCTCCAACTACAACCACAGCTGCTCCAACAACAACCACAGCTGCAACGACAACCACACCTGCTCCAACAACAACCACAGCTGCTCCAACAACAACCACAGCTGCTCCAACAACAACCACAGCTGCAGCAACGACAACCACAGCTGCTCCAACAACAACCACAGCTGCTCCAACTACAACCACAGCTGCAGCAACGACAACCACAGCTGCTCCAACAACAACCACAGCTGCTCCAACTACAACCACAGCTGCACCAACAACAACCACAGCTGCTCCAACTACAACCACAGCTGCTCCAACAACAACCACAGCTGCAACGACAACCACACCTGCTCCAACAACAACCACAGCTGCTCCAACAACAACCACAGCTGCTGCAACAACAACCACAGCTGCCCCAACGACAACCACAGCTGCAGCAACGACAACCACAGCTGCAGCAACGACAACCACAGCTGCTCCAACAACAACCACAGCTGCTCCAACGACAACCACAGCTGCTCCAACAACAACCACAGCTGCTCAAACAACAACCACAGCTGCCCCAACAACAACAACCACATCTGCAGCAACGACAACCACAGCTGCTCCAACTACAACCACAGCTGCAACGACAACCACACCTGCTCCAACAACAACCACAGCTGCTCCAACAACAACCACAGTTGCTCCAACAACAACAACAGCTGCTCCAACAACAACCACTGCTGCAGCAACGACAACCACAGCTGCTCAAACAACAACCACAGCTGCAGCAACGACAACCACAGCTGCTCCAACAACAACCACAGCTGCAACGACAACCACAGCTGCTCCAACAACAACCACAGCTGCTCCAACAACAACCACAGCTGCTCCAACTACAACCACAGCTGCTCCAACAACAACCACAACTTCAACAACAACCACAGCTGCTCAAACAACAACCACAGCTGCTCCAACAACAACCACAGCTGCTCCAACGACAACCACAGCTGCTCCAACAACAACCACAGCTGCTCAAACAACAACCACAGCTGCCCCAACAACAACAACCACATCTGCAGCAACGACAACCACAGCTGCTCCAACTACAACCACAGCTGCAACGACAACCACACCTGCTCCAACAACAACCACAGCTGCTCCAACAACAACCACAGTTGCTCCAACAACAACAACAGCAGCTCCAACAACAACCACTGCTGCAGCAACGACAACCACAGCTGCTCAAACAACAACCACAGCTGCAGCAACGACAACCACAGCTGCTCCAACAACAACCACAGCTGCAACGACAACCACAGCTGCTCCAACAACAACCACAGCTGCTCCAACAACAACCACAGCTGCTCCAACTACAACCACAGCTGCTCCAACAACAACCACAACTTCAACAACAACCACAGCTGCTCAAACAACAACCACAGCTGCAGCAACGACAACCACAGCTGCTCCAACAACAACCACAGCTGCAACGACAACCACAGCTGCTCCAACAACAACCATAGCTGCAGCAACGGCAACCACAACTGCAACTACGACAACCACAGCTGCAGCAACGACAACCACAGCTGCTCCAACAACTACCACAGCTGCTTCAACGACAACCACAGCTGCTCCAACAACAACCACAGCTGCTCCAACGACAACCACAGCTGCTCCAACTACAACCACAGCTGCTCCAACAACAACCACAGCTGCAACGACAACCACACCTGCTCCAACAACAACCACAGCTGCTCCAACAACAACCACAGCTGCTTCAACAACAACAACAGCTGCTCCAACAACAACCACAGCTGCAACAACAACCACAGCTGCAACAACGACAACCACAGCTGCTCCAACAACAACCACAGCTGCAACAACAACCACAGCTGCAGCAACGACAACCACAGCTGCTCCAACAACAACCACAGCTGCAACAACGACAACAACAGCTGCTCCAACAACAACCACAGCTGCTCCAACAACAACAACAGCTGCTCCAACAACAACCACAGGTGCAGCAACGACAACCACAGCTGCCACAACAACCGCAGCTGCTCAAACAACAACCACAGCTGCAGCAACGACAACCACAGCTGCTCCAACAACAACCACAGCTGCAACAACGACAACCACAGCTGCTCCCACAACAACCACAGCTGCTCCAACGACAACCACAGCTGCTCCAACTACAACCACAGCTGCTCCAACAACAACCACAGCTGCTCCAACTACAACCACAGCTGCTCCAACAACAACCACAGCTGCAACGACAACCACACCTGCTCCAACAACAACCACAGCTGCTCCAACAACAACAACAACAGCTGCTCCAACAACAACCACAGCTGCAGCAACGACAACCACAGCTGCTCCAACAACAACCACAGCTGCTTCAACAACAACCACAGCTGCTCCAACTACAACCACAGCTGCTCCAACAACAACCACAGCTGCTCCAACAACAACCACAGCTGCAACAACAACCACAGCTGCTCAAACAACAACCACAGCTGCAGCAACGACAACCACAGCTGCCCCAACAACAACAGCTGCTCAAACAACAACCACAGCTGCAGCAACGACAACCACAGCTGCTCCAACAACAACCACAGCTGCAACAACGACAACCACAGCTGCTCCAACAACAACCACAGCTGCTCCAACAACAACCACAGCTGCTCCAACTACAACCACAGCTGCTCCAACAACAACCACAGCTGCAGCAACGACAACCACAGCTGCTCCAACAACAACCACAGCTGCAACGACAACCACAGCTGCTCCAACAACAACCACAGCTGCTGCAACGACAACCACAGCTGCCCCAACAACCACAGCTGCAGCAACGGCAACCACAACTGCAACTACGACAACCACAGCTGCAGCAACAACAACCACAGCTGCTCCAACAACTACCACAGCTGCTCCAACGACAACCACAGCTGCTCCAACAACAACCACAGCTGCTCCAACGACAACCACAGCTGCTCCAACTACAACCACAGCTGCTCCAACAACAACCACAGCTGCAACGACAACCACACCTGCTCCAACAACAACCACGTCTGCTCCAACAACAACAACAGCTGCTTCAACAACAACAACAGCTGCTCCAACAACAACCACAGCTGCAACAACAACCACAGCTGCTCCAACAACAACCACAGCTGCAACAACAACCACAGCTGCAGCAACAACAACCACAGCTGCTCCAACAACAACCACAGCTGCAACAACGACAACAACAGCTGCTCCAACAACAACAACAGCTGCTCCAACAACAACCACAGGTGCAGCAACGACAACCACAGCTGCCACAACAACCACAGCTGCTCAAACAACAACCACAGCTGCAGCAACGACAACCACAGCTGCTCCAACAACAACCACAGCTGCAACAACGACAACCACAGCTGCTCCAACTACAACCACAGCTGCTCCAACAACAACCACAGCTGCTCCAACTACAACCACAGCTGCTCCAACAACAACCACAGCTGCAACGACAACCACACCTGCTCCAACAACAACCACAGCTGCTCCAACAACAACAACAGCTGCTCCAACAACAACCACAGTTGCAGCAACGACAACCACAGCTGCTCCAACAACAACCACAGCTGCTCCAACAACAACCACAGCTGCTCCAACAACAACCACAGCTGCTCCAACTACAACCACAGCTGCTCCAACAACAACCACAGCTGCAGCAACGACAACCACAGCTGCTCCAACAACAACCACAGCTGCAACGACAACCACAGCTGCTCCAACAACAACCACAGCTGCTGCAACGACAACCACAGCTGCCCCAACAACCACAGCTGCAGCAACGGCAACCACAACTGCAACTACGACAACCACAGCTGCAGCAACAACAACCACAGCTGCTCCAACAACTACCACAGCTGCTCCAACGACAACCACAGCTGCTCCAACAACAACCACAGCTGCTCCAACGACAACCACAGCTGCTCCAACTACAACCACAGCTGCTCCAACAACAACCACAGCTGCAACGACAACCACACCTGCTCCAACAACAACCACGTCTGCTCCAACAACAACAACAGCTGCTTCAACAACAACAACAGCTGCTCCAACAACAACCACAGCTGCAACAACAACCACAGCTGCTCCAACAACAACCACAGCTGCAACAACAACCACAGCTGCAGCAACAACAACCACAGCTGCTCCAACAACAACCACAGCTGCAACAACGACAACAACAGCTGCTCCAACAACAACAACAGCTGCTCCAACAACAACCACAGGTGCAGCAACGACAACCACAGCTGCCACAACAACCACAGCTGCTCAAACAACAACCACAGCTGCAGCAACGACAACCACAGCTGCTCCAACAACAACCACAGCTGCAACGACAACCACACCTGCTCCAACAACAACCACAGCTGCTCCAACAACAACAACAGCTGCTCCAACAACAACCACAGTTGCAGCAACGACAACCACAGCTGCTCCAACAACAACCACAGCTGCTCCAACAACAACAACAGCTGCTCCAACAACAACCACAGTTGCAGCAACGACAACCACAGCTGCTCCAACAACAACCACAGCTGCTTCAACAACAACCACAGCTGCTCCAACGACAACCACAGCTGCTCCAACAACAACCACAGCTGCTCCAACTACAACCACAGCTGCTCCAACAACAACCACACCTGCAACGACAACCACAGCTGCTCCAACAATAACCACAGCTGCAACGACAACCACAGCTGCTCAAACAACAACCACAGCTGCTCAAACAACAACCACAGCTGCAGCAACGACAACAACAGGTGCCCCAACAACAGCAATCTCTTTGGCACCTGAACCAGTTTATAGCCTCTCATTTGACTTGACAGCAGTACCTTTTTCACCTGCCCTTACTGACCCCAGCAGCACTGAATTCAAAACTCTTTCACGAGGAGTCATAAATACTGTGAGTGCATTTTCAAATTATACACTCGTCATTGATTGCGTCAGTGTTTTGAATGAGGATTGCATAGAATGTTTTACCTAAAACACAAATCTGTGAAGATGAACATTAATTACAGTGAAATTTGTATGTACTTGAAAGCTACTTAACATACTCAATGCTCAATATTGTTTTCTTGCAGTGTACTGCGATATACCAAAAACAATTTGGAAGCAATTTTAACCGATGCAATGTGAAATCGTTCAGGTAAAAAATAATTCTATTGTGGTTTATTGATTTTACTTCATATGCAGGGTTTTGATCTTGAAATTTGTATAATCTAATGTTAATAGTGTCGTGTGTAAATCAGACATAAAAAACGGTCATATTATTTATTATCTCTTGTCCCATTTGTTTTTTGATACAGTGCCTTATCTTCACGAGCAAGTGGAACTGAAGCAGTAATGGAGGTTGTGTTCAATAGCACTACTCCTATTGCAGATCTCCCACAGAATAATGAAATTGCTAAAATCTTAGTAACAGCTGTGAGTAATCCCAACAATACCTTCGAAGTGAGCATAGATCCAGGATCAGTCAAAGTAGTCGGTAAGTAAACACAAATGTTTTGCTCTCCTTATGTAAAATCCCTTGATAAAGACAACTTCCGTGTTGTACAGTTCAACCCATGAAGGGTGAGCTATTCTCTAAGCTACCTTGTATACAGTCAGAATGCTTGTTATGAATGTGTCACTAACTTTAACATTTTATTTATATTGGCCACTTCAGGACTACATAAGATGCTATTAAGTCTGCAAGGCCAACTATTTGTAAACCTTTTATGATGGTTCTTATAAGTCTGTGAAACTAGCATCAAAGTCAGTTTGAAAACAAACAAGGAAAAATAATAATAATTTCTTTAAATATGTTTTTACAGCAGGTCCAACTGCAGCACCTACAACTACTGTATCCACTACTGCTGCACCTACAACTGTAGCACTCACAACAGCTAGATTGTCTTTCAGATCTGTTAAAAGCAATTTTACAAATGACTTGCTGAATCCATCATCAACAGCTTTTAATAATCGAGCTGCAATGATAAAGGGACAGGTAAGTCTCACCCTTAGAATGAAATATCCTTGTACACCTATTGAATTACTTTATCAGAGAGATCAAGCACTCACCAAAGAACTGAACAATGCCTTGACAGTCTACATATAAAAACGTCACTTGTTCAAATTTCCAGAAAGAATCAATAACAGACATTAAGGGGAATATGTTAGGAAGATAAAACTACACCTCAAGCTCACAGTACAACTTATCTCATACGCGGAGTTTGCCCCCCCCGGTACACACACACACACACCCCACACCCCCCAGTGGCTCAGTGGCTGAAAGGGGTAATTGCATTGTTACAAAGATGAGTGGAATAATTACTTCTGGCATGACCGGATATCATATAAATACTTTAAATAACACAAAACAAGTAAATGATGATAGGTAATATATCTGATTTCATATACTGCTTTAGTAAAAATAATATTTTTTCAGGGCTCTAACTCTGAGACCGTTGTAGATGCATATGCAGGATGCAAAAAACGGTAATTACTGTTGCACTAGTCTGGACATCTTACCGTGCCAACATAAAGGTTGCCTAAATGTCATGTGTATAACTTTTCTGTCAGCTTACTAATTGAATGCGCGTTTTGTGTAGATTTGGACTTTAATATGTTTTGTTCCACTTTGTTTAAACGGCGAGGTGATCTACTGATCGCTGTGGATTACTTTTTTTCATGTCATTGGATTACGGCATAATCCGGATCTTTTTTCTTAACGTGTCTTAACGTTTCATGGTGTGACTGCGCTTGGTTTCTGCGTTTGGAGAGGCATCTCAACAGACTGGAGGTCCATCACTGATTGGTCACTGTTACATTTTAGTTGAATTTAAGTGTCTGGTCATTCCGCCACCGTCTGGCTATAATGCTCCAAGACAGGCGGATTTCATGAGGGCGAATTGTTAAAGGGATACGTCACCGTTTGTTGAAATAGGGCTTATCACGGTCTCCCCTAGCTGTAGATAGGTGGGGGTCTCCTCTAGCTGTAGATAGGTGGGGGTCTCCTCTAGCTGTAGATAGGTGGGGTCTCCTCTAGCTGTAGATAGGTGGGGTCTCCTCTAGCTGTAGATAGGTGGGGTCTCCCCTAGCTGTAGATAGGTGGGGTCTCCTCTAGCTGTAGATAGGTGGGGTCTCCTCTAGCTGTAGATAGGTGGGGTCTCCTCTACCTGTAGATAGGTGGGGTCTCCTCTAGCTGTAGATAGGTGGGGTCTCCTCTACCTGTAGATAGGTGGGGTCTCCTCTAGCTGTAGATAGGTGGGGTCTCCTCTAGCTGTAGATAGGTGGGGTCTCCTCTAGCTGTAGATAGGTGGGGTCTCCTCTAGCTGTAGATAGGTGGGGTCTCCTCTAGCTGTAGATAGGTGGGGTCTCCTCTAGCTGTAGATAGGTGGGGTCTCCTCTAGCTGTAGATAGGTGGGGTCTCCTCTAGCTGTAGATAGGTGGGCTAACGCATTTTTTTGTCTTTTGTTGGCTCACTTTTACTCACAACATGCTAACCGGCAACATAGGATTCCATTCACTATGCTAAGCTAACTAGCGGCGGCGCTGCCAGTGTTGCACCGGCCTAAAACAATGCATGCACAAAAAATGTGTTGGCCCACCTACTCGGGAGACCGTAATAAGCCCTAGTTCAGTGGCGTATCCCTTTAAATTGTTACAATGTAATTTCAAATCTGCTTTAAAAAATAAACATATATGTTTATGTAGCATGTTTGTTTTGTCCATATGTGCTCGTGCTGTGTTCCCCAGGTCTCAGCTGCTACAATCAGTTTTTTTTGTTGTTGCACCCCCTGGCTTGAATGTCAAACTCCGCTTATGACTTATTTCATATGTACATACACTTCAATGTTCAAAGTAAAAAGTCTTTAAATACAACTTATTTTGTTTCTGCAGCTTGAACCTGTCTTCCAAAGGACATTCTCTTCCTCCTTCAGGTCCTTGACAGTGGTGTCATTCAGGTAATTTCATTTATGTTCAGGTAATATAATTTAAGAATAGTGGACTCAGTCTGATATTTCAAACTATATTATGTGTTTCTCTTTCTGCAGGAGTGGATCAGTCATCAACACCATTGACCTCAGCTTTGTAAGCACATTTGCTCCTAATAACACTCAGATTGCAAGTGCTTTGATCAACGCAGCTTCAAGCATCAGTGGCTTCGACATTGAAGGCAGCTCCATCAACGTGAATGGCATCTGTAAGCAATATTGAGTGCTACTTGATCAAAACATTTCTAAAAGGTACACAACTGTTTGTTAAACTAATGTTTTGTTTCCTCTTCCTCATTTACAGCTTCGGGTGGAGTAAGCCACAAAATCAGTCTCGTCACTGCATCCTGCCTGGTTCTGTTGTCATGGCTACTGTAAAGCAAGCAATAGCATCCATGCTTATTTCCAATTTAATTTCCATCACATCATGACAGTCATGACTGATATGAAAAGGGAATTTGTTGTCAGTAAATATCCAAAAATCATGATCATGATCAAAAATAGAATGTAATCAAACTTCTTAAACTAAATATAAATAAATAAAATGTAGTAGTAGAAACAAAATAGTGAATACTCTTCCAGCATGCAACACACGTGCTGCTGACGAATGACGTAGGATGTGCTGCGATGGAGAAAAAAAAAAAAACCTGATCTGTTCATTTTTCCGATCCAGCTATTTTGTCAATATTGGGGCTGATATCCAATCTTAATATCAGATTGGTGCACCCCTAGTATATGTGTATGTGTATGTTTGTGCTACATAAGCCTATATGAAGTTGTACAGGTACAAATTTGTGTTACAGCACCAACTTAAAGGGAGTCTATGTGACATCATGCTAAAGAATAACTTAGCACTAGCACAAGTAGCAAGAAAACAAGTTTCCTCTTAGTCATAGCAGTTGTTACAGCTTTTATTTAGAATTAACTGGACTGGATCAAGGGGCTTAAAGCGTAACTCTCGCCAAAATACAACCTAGGGTCTTTTTGTGAATGTACCCGAGTCAAACTTTAGTTTAAAAGCATATTTAGGACCGAATGGCCACTTTTAAGATTGACCGTATTCTTGTTTTTGGGTCAAATGTCCTTTTGAATGGGAGAGCTAGGGGCACTTTTATGCTAGCCTCAAAATATCTATTTTTAACCACTAAGAAGACTCGACACAACATGAGCTCCAGGAGCTCTACACATTAACTCAGCATTGAGAACATTGTTTGTGGACCCAGAGTTTACTAAAAAGAGGTTTTAACAACTCACCGTAGCTCTTGTTGTTTCCGGTCGCCGCCGTCTCGGCAGTCAGAACGAGTCGATGTCAAAACACGCAGCAACAGATTTAGTATATCCCTTGTGCTCCGGTGGAGTTAATGTGTAGAGCTCCTGGAGATACTTCGATTCTGTGAAACTAAACTAAAGTTTGACTCATGTACATTCACAAAAAGACCCTAGGTTGTATTTTGGCGAGAGTTAGTTAGTTGGGGGTGGTGATGCTCCAGAGGCGTGCAACCTCTGACATATATTGCAATTGTAAGTCGCTTTGGATAATAGCGTCAGCTAAATGACATGTAATGTAATGAGTTACGCTTTAACACCACCAACATTTAGACACCGTGTAGGCCTACACTTTCTATTGTCCATGAAGAGACTTATGTGACTGTATGCTATATATCGAATGTGCTTTAGCTGTTTTTCAAACACAAAACTTATTAATTATAACAAATATTATGTCATGCACTAATTAAGTACACAGATAAACTTGATGTATATTTTTTTGACAAGCATACTGTACACACAACTTACTTTAAAGTATTAAAGTGTGAAATACAAAGAATGAGCATCATACTCATATTTGTTTCTTCTAGTAATGTGTGGTAAGCCCATGTTGGCATCAGATGAAACACATTCAACCTGTCACAGTTGATTGATGAGCCAGGCAGAACTACTTGAAGGATCCTTCAAAATCAACATTTAAAAATTTGATTCTCTCGAACAGGAGAGACAAAGTGACTGCTCCTGGAGATTTTGTGCTTGGCCTTAGTGGCCGCTGTCCTCGAGTCTGCGTTGGAAGTGCTAGATTGGAAAGATCAAGCTCTAGGAATGTTATTAAAAGAAATGTAGATTCAGGCTTTTTTCAGTGACTTTGCTGACAGTAATATACTGGTCATCACACTTTTGAAATACCAGTGCTGAAAGAAAAATGCAATGAGAAAGGTGTTTTGGAAAAGATATAGAAATGTTGGCAATACAACCATTTTTATCAAATTAAGCAGCCTGTTCTCATAAACCATACATTCAAACAGCTCTGAAAAGTTAAGCACTATTATTGGTAAGTATTCAACATTTGTTTTCCGCTGTAAGCATCACATTGACTAGGCCTACTGCTGCTGTATAAGAACGCGGCTGGCTGCGGAGGGAGGAGTTTGGGGGGGATGAATGGCCGTAAACACACAGGACTTTCATGCCAGGAAGCAGAGCTTGCTCCCCGGGGAAATGAATGTTCCTTGTTTTAATCCAAACCACAATCTTTATCCTAAACTTAACTAGTCGTTTTGGTGCCTAAACGAAACGAGTTTCAGAAAACAATTTCACCACTGACCAGGAAAAATCATGAACATTGTTCAGAGCCTGTTTTGTGTGAACGGATAAAGGTGATGTGTGTTCAGTGGACGACATCAACCAGCAAACAGCAACAGGTGGAATCAGAGAGCATCACAGCTTTAGTCACTGCAGTCAAGACAAAATCTATGGCAGATGAAACCTGGAAGTATTTCAATGATGAATATTAGTCCAATTTCAATCAATAAAAGATGTATTTGCTGTCTTTGGTCAATAACTACAATTATCCTATTATGATGACTATTATTATTAATAATAGTCATCATAATAATCCTAATAATCATCACCCACGATCTGTTGGTGTAAAGATTGTTGGTGTCAAATTGATCTGCTAGTTCATTTTTTCTGGAAGAAAAAAGAAAAGTTTCAAAAAGTCATTTGTAATGCTTCAATTATTTAGTTGGTTGTGTCTACAGCTACAACTATGTTGTGTATTTTATTAGACATGTTTTTTTTTATGTGGGATCAAAATGTGAATGTTATAGCCTACTGATCCATCCATGACATTATTAAAGGGGTGATAGAGTGATTATATAGGGTATTTCACACTGTTCCTTAAGGTCTCCTAATAGGGTCTGTAACATTGGTTGGGTTCAAAATGCCACGGGTGATTTTCTGTAGGCCCTTTTGCATCCCTGTGGAATGGCTCTATTTGGAACAAGAGCTTTTCTTCCAAATATGGTATGCTCATGAATATTTAGATGAGCTGCACGCTGATTGGTTGAGCATCCCAATACACACACATGGTTGAGCAACTACATACAAATACATTGAAGACGAGACAGGAGGTCTCATATTTCAGACACACTACTAAATTCACTTCTGAGACTTTTTGTATGCTAGAAATCAACTATATAAAGCTCAAATATGGGCTGTTTTATGAAAATTGATGGCTAATTACAAATTTCGTAAGACGTGTCGGACTTCAGAAGGTCCACACAGAGACAGCGGCAGCTCACTGCACTCCATACCCAGGGCAAAGTGACATTTTCTGGGTTAGCCAGCTAGTGGACTACCAGGGCTCGGGACTCCGGAGCTGGCCGGCTGCCGGGATAACTATAGTATATTAAACGTTGAATGTCATCACGCCACTTATATTACAGCTACCCTAAGGTCTAACAATGCTAGTTAACACTTCTTTCCAATTTTAATTTAATGCATTTATATGAATTTGAGGGCTTTAGTAGCTGCTAGCATCCCTGATACTATGTGTAAACATCGTCGACTAGTTAGCTCCACGTTCGGCATAATTATAGTATTTAAACTTTGAATTTCGTCACACCACTTATATTACAGCTACCCTAAGGTCTAACAAAGCTAACACTTGTGTCCGATTTCAATTTAAGGCATTTATATGAATATGAAGGGTCTATTTCGGAGGAGCTGCTTGCAGGCTAGCTAGCTATTCCATCCTATGGCAAGTTTGAGAATGAGAATTGCGGAAATTTTATCTCCCTGATCGTTTCTTTATAACTCAACACACATATCCATTATAAGATTAACTGGAATCTGTGGTAAGAGATTGGGGGGCGTAACAAGCTCACTGATCGCGCTCTCACTCACACACACTTGGGACATTTAGCTAGCTAGCTAGCTAGCAGGAGAGCGGAGGGAGAGCGGCCCTGGCCCTGGAGCTCCGTTAAAGCCTCGGAATCTGGTAGTCCACTAACCCAGGAACGTTTACTTTGCGCGGATATGGAGCGCTGTGGGCTGCCGGCCGTGACAGAGATCCATCTAGCTAGCTCACAGCTAACACGCAGGGCGGTGAGGCAGCAACCCAGCCACTGTCACGTTAGCCTGCTGATCACGAGCTCCTGAACTCCGACACACAGTCGGACAAAGTTTGCAGTTAGCCATCAACTTTCCTAAAACAGCACATAGTTGACCTCTACAATAGTTGATTTCTCGCATAAAAAAGTCTGAGAAATTAATTTAGTTTTTAGTATTAAAAACCAGAGATGGGAAAAGTACTCACTTCTCATACTTAAGTAGAAGTACAGATACTTGTGTTAAAAAATACTCTGGTAAATTCTGGCAAAGTACAGGCTTGGAAATGTACTTAAAGTATAAAAGTAAAAGTAGCCTTGCGAATGACAACCATTTTTTATGCAAAGCTACCTGGACCACAAATGTTACTAGAGTGCAAGCTGAGAAACTTCAGTAGCCATGGAGACGAGGCTCTTTATGTATATATGCCATTGTCTACATTTTAAATGGATGTCTGCCAAAAGGCCTAAAACATCACATATATGATTATTGTGACAGAGACTGGGACTCCAGGTTAATAAGATTCTGACTGAGTAACAAGATATGAATTCAATTGTGATTCTGTAATAATTCACAGATCCAGTTCCATTTTTAATCAACATTTAAAGGAATCTACATGTAAGTTCTGCATACTTTTAGAGTACAACTAACCAGTGGTGTAGTAGTGAGTATACTATGATTACTGTCCCAGAGCGACCCCCCAGACAGTCGGTACTGTGACGTTTCTGAATACGAACTGTACACGGGCAACAGACGTTTAAGTATTGATGGCGTTTATTTAAAGTCCTGGAAAAACAACACTTAGAGTTGAGAAAAGATGAGACAGATTTAACTTTTTGAGAAACGCAACCGAACCTGAACGCAACTTACCATCACATCACACAAATAAGCCGTTTAACCGACACCCCCCCACTGCCACACAAAACCATGACTAATAATTAGCATCATCATACAACTTTTGTATCGATTAGCAGTAAAATCTGCTGATAAGGGCCTACATTTACTCAAAAGTATTTAATACACTGTTTACAATCTTCAACACCATGGCTAACAAATGCATAAAAAGCATAAATAAACTAAATAACACTACTTCAGTGTTTTCTGAAGTCTGTCCCTGAAGCTGCTGCCACGTCGGGTGACGCTGCAGCTGCCACCAACGTTAGCCTACTGTTACCTGGTAAGTGAGAGTAGCTTATATGATACCGCGTGCGTGCGCGCGCGCGCGTGTGTACGTGCGTGTGTGTGTGCGTGTGTGTGTGTGCTGTGTGTCTGTGTGTGTGTGTGTGTGTGTCTATGTGTGTGTACCTGTGTGTCTGAGTACTGCAGTAAACAGAATACAATGTTTATATTTCCTTGTCTCAGATGATGAGAGAGACAATGAGAACTCCTTCATAAGGTCAATGACTATGCAATATTAGAGTAAATTCTTAAATCTTAAATATGCATTGCTTTACACAATTAAATGACTATATGGTAATGTTAGTTAGCAATGGTCAGATAATTAACTACAATAGAAAGAGTGGAGCTTTTTATGCATTTGTTAGCCATGGTGCTGAAGATTGTAAACAGTTTATTAAATACTTTTGAGTAAATGTAGGCCCTTATCAGCAGATTTTACTGCTAATCAATACAAAAGTTGTATGATGATGCTAATTATTAGTCATGGTTTTGTGTGGCAGTGGGGGGGTGGAGGTTAAATGGCTTATTTGTGTGATGTGATGTCCAGTTGCGTTCAGGTTCGGTTGCGTTTCTCAAAAGTTAAATCTGTCTCATCTTTTCTCAACTCTAAGTGTTGTGTTTCCAGGACTTTAAATTAACGCCATCAATACTTAAACGTCTGTTGCCCGTGTACAGTTGGTATTCAGAAACGTCACAGTACCGACTGTCTGGGGTGTTGCTCTGGGACAGTAATCACAGTATACTCACTACTACACCACTGGTTAGTTGTACTCTAAAAGTATGCAGAACTTACATGTAGATTCCTTTAAATGTTGATTAAAAATGGAACTGGATCTGTGAATTATTACAGAATCACAATTGAATTCATATCTTGCTACTCAGTCAGAATCTTATTAACCTGGAGTCCCAGTCTCTGTCACAATAATCATATATGTGATGTTTTAGGCCTTTTGGCAGACATCAATTTAAAATGTAGACAATGGCATATATACATAAAGAGCCTTGTCTCCATGGCTACTGAAGTTTCTCAGCTTGCACTCTAGTAACATTTGTGGTCCAGGTAGCTTTGCATAAAAAATGGTTGTCATTCGCAAGGCTACTTTTACTTTATACTTTAAGTACATTTCCAAGCCTGTACTTTGTTACTTTCACTTGAGTAAATAAGTTAAATCAGTACTTCTAATTTTACCAGAGTACCTTAAGTATGAGAAGTGAGTACTTTTCCCATCTCTGGATATACCTACATTATATTGGAATATACACATTTACTCTAGCAGCAAAAGAGAGAGAATTCTCTCTCTTTTGCACTGTGTTGCCGCTGTGTTGCTTTTTTAATTAAATACATGTTTAAACTTGCTGTATGTGCGCATGAGTATTTCCGCCGACCCGTTTGTTTGTGGTTGTTGCCATGGTGAATCGTAGTATCATGGCTCCATTCATGCTGTCTTTGGTGCACGCGCGTAACCCTGAGTCAACCTACTCCGAGTTGATTGAACCAACTCCAATCAGCTGTTGTGAAACCGAAAACTCAGAGTTTCCATCTCAGGATAAATCAACTCAGAGGTCAGGCTCAGACTCAGAGTTTGTTGAACCTCCTACCTGAAAAAGTGCCCAGCCAGCAGTAGTGAACATCATCACATTAGTGTAATTATTTGGATATCATTCTTGATCAATTGTTGGCTAATTATCAAGTATGTTACATGACTCACATTCTGTTCTTGGTTAAAATTAAAAAACACACAATGACTTTTAATATCGGCTCATCAAGTTTTCGTCACTGTTAATGAGGTTTTTTTCACGTAAGGTGACACACTGACCTGAATAGTAAATGACACAGTGTCAGCTGTAATTCTAATGCTGCAACTGACTTCTCCTCGGCATCAGCTCTACCAACATCAACCGACTCCAGCTGGTCCACAACGCAGCTGCCCGACTCATCACCCGCTCCAAATCCTGGCATCACATCACTCCAGTCCTAAAACAACTCCAGTGGCTTCCCATCTCCCACCGGGTCTACAAAGTCCTGGTCCTCACCTACAAAGCCCTCCACCATCTGGCACCCTCATACCTCACTGACCTCCTCTCCCCCTACCAACCCTCACGGTCCCTCAGATCCACCTCAGCTGGTCTCCTCTGCATCCACAAGTCCACCCTCTGTAGTTCTGTGGACAGAGCCTTCTCCAGCGCAGCTCCCAGGCTCTGGAACTCCCTTCCCCAAGAGAGCCGCACCTCTGAATCCCATCTTCCAGTCCCGTCTCAAGACTCATCTCTTCACCTCTGCCTATCCGTAGCCCCCCGCCCCCTCCCTTTTCATCTGTACCTGAATCGTTCTTTGTTTAGTTTTCTCTTGTTTAGTTTAGTTTGTAAAGCGACGTTTTGGACCATAACAAGACAAATGCATAGACAAGAGACAAATAACAACGACATCATCATCATATAGGATGCACTCTCTAGTTCCCTGCTACCCCTTTCCTCCTCAGTTGGCAGTCTCCTCCTTTTTGTATGATTCAAAGACTACATTTCTAAACTTCCTAAACTTAGTGAAATTATTTCAAATGTTTAGGATCGATAGGTATTGAAATATTGATATTTTTGACACTAGTCTATAACTTGAATAACAAATTGAACTGTACTATGCACCTGAACATGGATTCACATATATTTTACAGGATATCAGCAGAGAGGAAGCTCAAGAGGACCAGGCTGAGCAATTCCTGAGGATCTGTGTCTTCCACACAAGGTGAAGAAGATGAAGGTGCATCTGAAACTGATGTGTTGATTATTATTGAAGGGACTGAGGTACTTGACAACTGTGGAAGTGTTGAAAAGGCTTGTCTCCTGCTCATGGGCATCATTTATGCCATGAACTTGAGTTACCCCCCAAAAACGAAGTACACTTTTGAAGTTTTTCAAAAACTTCTTCTAGAGCTTGATGTCCTTACGCTGTCCCCGAATATCCTGTCTCTACGAAACAAGCTTATAGCTTGAATGCACATGTTTGACCCATGAGTTGTCCTTTCAAAGAGGGCGCTAAAGAAAATAGTGCACAGTTGTTTATGTGGCTATTTGTCTATTTTCTTATTTTTCTCTCGTTTTAATTATGTAATTTGTATTGTAACTTGTTGCACTGTATCAAACATGTGGCCATGTAGAGTGGCTAAGTTTTGGGGACAAAAGAAAACAGGTTTAGTCAGGATTTTCAAGTTAAACCAGAGTTTGTCAACTGGTGGGTTGTGGGGCCATTTTCAATGGTTTGTTTTGCCATGCAAACTTGCTGGAAATTGTTTCATTGAAAAAATAGTTTTTTCACTTAAGAAAAATAAATGGGTTGTTAATTTAAACCGTTGCCTCATTTTTTTAAGTCATTGTTTCAATAAACAAAAACATTAAGAACACATTTAGGCAATTTAAACTGCAGAAAAATTGTGTAAAATGTTTTGAAAATGTTACTTAAATATAGTCCATGAATAAGTTAGAAAATGTATTTAAAAATTACCTTGAAAAGCCATTGGTTTTAGGTGAGAGTTTTCAGTTTGAAGCAGTCAGAGTTTAAGTAAAACGTACAAAGAATGAGAAAGTAAAATTCAATAGCCATATTAATAACCATCAGTAAATTACCTGAGGTTTGCTAGTAAATAAAAACTTCTATCTGCATGTAAGGTTTACCTGATGATCGCCCTTGTAGATTGTACTTACAATTTCTAAGTGCAAAAATATTCCTAGGTTTTCCTAAGTAAATAACACTCAACATTTTTTTCAGTGTAATATGCAAATAAAATGCATAAGTTATTATCTTGTTGTTTCACACACAATATGTATCTTTAAATATCTTTCTTTTTTGGGGGAAAGGGAGTCCATAATGTAACACTATGCAAGGATGTCACCTTCACATGAAGCTGCTTCTGATTTCCAAAACAAAATCCTAAGTGTTACATTCGACTTTAGTTTGTTGCATTCCTCAGAGGAACAAGTTCTTTTGTCCTGCTGATCATCTGTCAACAAGATTCTGGGTGTGTGTGTGTGTGTGTGTGTGTGTGTGTGTGTGTGTGTGTGTGTGTGTGTGTGTGTGTGTGTGTGTGTGTGTGTGTGTGTGTGTGTGTGTGTGTGTGTGTGTGTGTTTCTGGCACAGAGGTTAGGCGCTGATGGGAATGTGTAAATACAACATACCGTAAAACTTCAAATAACAGCCGAGTCCCAAATAGACGCCTGTCTCTTTTAAACGCCTGGTGTGACAACAGATTTGGGTAAATAAAGGCCGGTCTCAAATAGAGGCCTGGTCTGTTTTTTTGTTTTTTTCCGTGTCGGGTTGTATTTGATCTTTTAAAACCCGTCAAACACAATTCATTTGGATAAAAGCGTTGCATTTTAGAAGATAGACGGGATTGTGAACAGCGATGTCCGCGCTGCGCGCACAAACACTCACACAAACACAGCAGAGCCGAGGTGTGTGCGTTACTTCACGCAGCACATGTAACTGACTGGAAACGATACCGAGGATTATTTAGCCTACTGCCACTGGCGCAGATGAACTAACGCTACAGTCATTACTGTAAGTAGCCTACAATAAAACCTCCATGATTAAAAAGTCAATACTTATCAATATACCCACCTACCTGTTCTACAGGCACCAACATGTTTCAGTCTGCTCTGTCTGCTCTGTCCACTCGCTGTGCAAACACAGCTCTACTCTGCGACTTTTTACTAACAAGCTAAAATGAAAGATGTCAGTTTGTAGTCTAACTGTTTATCTTGAACTTTGGACAAACTCTTGTAAACTTAGCTGCTGTCTTAACGAACCGTCCTCTCCGCTGGAGCAGTAACCTGTGGATGTATAATAAGACCAAAACATATACATGTGGCTACTTAATATGCACGTGAATTACGTGATCGTTATGTGGTGACAACAGAGCATAACGCTAGCTTCACTTTTTCCTACCCTTCACAGTAAAAGCCCAACCTAAAGAACGGCCACTGAAGTCAGTCAGTCAAGCTGTTGCAACTCATACAGTACTATTAACATTACCTCCGCTAATTAAATCCATGCCTGGTAAACATAAAGCAGAACTGCGACGTCTGTCCGAGGGAGACGACCAAAGGGCCAGACTGCGAGGTGGAGGGAGGAAGAAGGTTAGTGAAGAGCTGGAGGTGAGCGTGTGTGATGGATCCACAGCATGCGGGCAAAGCATCGTCAATTAAAGGCCCGTCTCTTATAGACGCCTGTCTCAAATACACGCCGGGGCATTTCGGCGATTTGGGTAAATAGAAGCCCGGGCTATTATTTGAAGTTTTACGGTAGTTGGCATCACTAACTTTCAAATGACCACCGCTGAAGTACAACGTTTAATTGTGACTGCAGTCTTTATTAATCCATGTATGGTTGCATTTTTACTGTGTTAAAGTACATGCTGTCATTTCCTAAAATTGAGTCTTTACCACAAAACGTACAGCCTACGCAATTAATTGCATCATTGAATGTAGTGAACAGCTAGGGTTGCTAGTTTCACAACATGCCATATGATGAAAAAGAAGAAGCACATGCGAGGTCAGCGGTGTGACAATAAAGTGTAAGTGAGGGTCTTACATTACACAGTATGTCAGAATTGTTCTTCCCTGTCAGAACAATCACAATGACACCATCACTGGTATCTGCATCAAGGACATTTTTGTCTTGTTTCTTTTTTTCTCCATCTTGGCTCACTGATGCATGAATGAAAGAGTATATTAAGCCGTGCTGATTTTAGTTTAGTATCACAATCCATAAAAAAACTAAATTAAAGCCCCATTGTGTAACATTTGTAGTTGTTTATTATCAAAATCTGTATTGCCCTTCACAAACTTGTCCTTTTTTATGAATATTGACCACCACCATCAATTCCAAGTATTCCTATTGGCTTGAAATTTTACTTTGGCGCTTACATGAACTGGGGTAGACGCTCCATAGCCATGCGCCATCTTGAACTACGGTAGCCCGTAAGGGACATACAGGATATACTGCTCCGCATTTCGTGCTTTTCACTCAGTGGCACTGACTGTGATGTATGCCAGGGAGGGAGGGGGAGAAGATTACTTGTGACTCACTGCCGGCAGATTTTAAAGCCTGTTGCGTCTATTATCGAGGACATGTAACTGAGTCGCCGAGGAAATTAAAATGACAACGTGACAGGCAAAGCAACGCGACCAAAGTATTAATATTGTTGTGGCTTTTCCAAGATGGCTATTTGATCTGCCTATTTGTGTAAAAGTTTTATAGTTGCTACTTGCTTGGCTAACTATAGCACGGTTGTGTATAACGCTAGAACGACGTCTAGGATACTTTTCCTCGCGTCAATGATGAAAAAGGATTGTCTACTTTGTAACATAAACGTAACCATATGTGCCGTGATTTCCCTGGCAGACAACTCCCGTCATGGATCTGTAACACAGACTAGCTACTAGAACAGCTGGGTGGAAACGATGGAGACACTAAGAGATCATTTCAGTTTCATTGACATTGTTCATGCTGCTCAGAGAAATATATTAAAAACACAAACCTCCGTTGCTTCTCTCCTACGCTGTAAACATCGCCTTACACTATTAATCTGGTACAATATACAGTATAACGATAGCACTGATACTTTACTAACATTAGCTTGCATATGTTTGGGAACCTGATAGCTGATGTTAGCAATGAAATGGTTCCAAAATAACGTCAAGCTATTATTACACCGGAAGGGACACTCACGGACGGTTGTCGCTAATTTCGGGTTCGGCCACCGTAGGAGTTAGAACGCACTCAGAATGGGGGGGGCTAGAAAGGGAAATTCAGTTGGTTGTCATATACAATTTCACCGCTAGATGGGAGAAATTCTTACACAATGTAGCTTTAAATAGACGAACTATCCACTTATTTTCCTCAAGTACCATCTGAACTTCTATCTACCAAAGCCTGCAATGATTTTGCCATTTTCTTCAGTGAAAAAATTCAGAAAATCAGCCACTGCCTCCATATCAGCTACAGGATATGTGTTGTCTCAATGTTCACGTGAAATAAGTTCCCACATGACACAATTTCAAACAATTAACCAAGATCACCTGGAGGATATCATACAACATCTGAAAACCTCTTCATGTTGCCTTGATATTGTACCAACTGGCTTTTTCAAAGACAAGACAGTAATGGACAACTATACGCCGATTTCAAACCCCCCATTCCTAAGTAAAATTATTGAAAAAGCTATTTTTCTACAATCAACCAATTTTTTTGTCCCTAAATAATATTTTTGATGTCTTCCAATCGGGTTTCCGACCGCACCACAGCACTGAGATGGCTCTTTTAAAAATCTTTAATGATATCCACTTAAACACCGATAGCAAAACTACAGTGTTAGTATTACTAGACCTCAGTGCTGCATTTGACACGGTAGATCATAAGATACTTCTAAACAGACTGGAAAACTGGGTAGGCCTGTCTGGCACAGTACTGAAGTGGTTTGAATCCTATAGGTAACTATGCATCTGAGTGTGCAAGTATGACATGTGGAGTTCCCCAAGGATTCATCCTGGGGCCTCTATTGCTTAATATCTACATGCTGCCCCTAGCTAAAATTATGGAAAACAACAACGAATCCTATCACTGTTATGCGGACGACACACAAATTTATATAACCTTGTCGGCCGGAGACTACAGTCCTATACAACAACTGGCTAGGTGCATTGAATAAAACCAATGATTGGATGTGCCAGAATTTCCTGAAATTAAATGAAGAAAAAGCTGAGGTGGTTGTTTTTGGACCAAAAAAAGAATGTTTAAAAGTCAGCGCTCATCTTGAAACAACAATGTTAAAAACAACAGACAAAGCCAGAAATCTTGGTGTAATTATGGACTTCAACGTGAATTTCAACAGCCACATTAAGACAGTAACAAAGTCAGCTTTTTACCACCTCAAGAACTAGAGCCCGACCGATATGGATTTTTGGGGGCCGATGCCGATATTAACTCGAAAAGAGCCGATTTATAAGCCGATATTTTGATTTTGAAAATAAACTGGATATTAGACCCATTTCCTATAAACTGCACTTACACAACATTCAATAGCAAAATATCTGCCTGTTCTATGTATGTGGGCTGTATAAACCATTTTCCAGAAGGGATGTTAAAAAAAGCCTTAGATTACAGTCTCAATGACTAAACAATTGCACATCAAAAGTATATATTTTTTAATGATCAAAAACAGTCTGGTTTTAAACATTTAACACTTTTACTTACTTCCAGTTGAAGCTGGTTTTAACAATCTGTGTACTGTAAATAAATTATAATACTAAAGTTAAAGTAAAAGAGCTATACCAAACAAATTCAATATTCCACAAAAACATGTCAATGAATTGAAACTAAAATGAAAATAAGTTAAATGTATAGCTACATATAAAATAAATAAATATAAAATAACACAGAACACTGCATTAGAGGAATCTTTGCAGAAGTAGTCCCACACTTTGCTGCTACAGCGTTCACCTTTTTCAGCCATCTGTAGGGCAGAAAGAGAGACAGAGAAAGAATAAGCATGTGTATTAATACTATCACCATGTATCATTACTCATGTCATCATTACAATTATAATAATAATAATAATAATAAACAGGGATCTCCTGCATACATACATACAATACAGTTTTATTTTTATTTGTCAAGCAATAGGTATTACCTATTACCTATTTATATTTAACAATATTATTACAACATTTTCCTGTTATGTCTGTAAAGCTGCTTTGAAACAATCTGTATTGTAAAAAAAAAAAAAAAACGCTTGTTCAGCTGACATTTATTTACGTGTCCCCACTGGTTTAATCATTTCTGACGCACCTACTGTAGTTACTGTAACTATATTTGCTCTCACAGACACATTCACAACGGTCCCGTATATCTTCTCCTCTTCTCTTTGTGCAGTCTGAATCAAAACAACAACAATCATGCGCTGGCGAACGTAAAGTTAGCCTACTGTTACCGGCTTTCAGCTCAGAGAAGATTACGGAATCAATTCGAAGTTGAATGGTTAACGTTAGTGTCATGAACACACCGCTGTCAATTTTGAGAAGAACCACCTTCAAACAAGTTAATAGAAGCATTTAAGGGGCCTGCTAAAAAGGAAGCTATGTTAGCGTTAGAATAACGTAACAGTTGTTGTTTTTTCGAGGCACGCTGTACATAACTTCTAGTCATTTACTACACGCGCCCCCCCCCCCCCCCCCCCCCCCCCGCCACAGCGGTCATTATGTGGGAAACACTGCAGATATATTTAGAATAAGTTAAACGCTAACGTTATAGTTTGACCTCTTATTAACGTTCGCGCTCTTCCACTGATAAACATGGTATCAGTTAGCTTTGTGGCTAATCTAATATAGCAATGCATTAGCGGCTGTAAGTGATGTTACAGAATATTTAGAAGTGATAATGATATGACCGTTAGCTAGAACTACCACACCGTTTTTATATACAGAGTATGAACTAAATCTACAATCATTTCACATGACGAACGACAGACTCACTGTCAAAACAGTATCTCCATGCCGGGTGTAATGCTCGGCCACTGGCTTGGCTGAGAGCTTTCTTCTGTAGTGGATTTCTGGCGCTGTGTCAACTGGGGAGTTGCAGACCGCCCTCTGGTGGGCAAACTATGCAACACTCATAACATGAGTGAAGCATGAGACTCAGTTTCTCATGTTTCATCGGCCGTTATAAACGCCGATGCCGATTTAAATGCAATTAGCTCATATCGGCCGATAATATCGGCCGGCCGATGTATCGATCGGGCTCTATCAAGAACATTTCCAGGGTAAAGGGACTTATGTGTCCACAGGATTTGGAAAGACTTGTCCACGCTTTTATCTTCAGTAGACTTGACTACTGTAATGGTGTCTTTACAGGTCTCCCTAAAAAATCAATCTGACAGCTGCAGCTGATTCAGAACGCTGCTGCTCGAGTCCTCACTAAGACCAAGAAAGTGGATCACATCACTCCTGTTCTGATGTCCTTACACTGGCTTCCTGGACACCAAAGAATAGACTTCAAAATACTTCTACTGGTCTATAAATCACTAAATGGTTTAGGGCCAAAATACCTTTCAGATCTTCTGGTAAACTACGAACCGCAGAGACCTCTTAGATCATCAGGGACGGGTCTGCTTGCCATCCCCAGGGCCAGAACAAAAAAGGGGGAAGTTGCGTTCAGTTTCCATGCTCCATATATCTGGAACAAAGTACCGATAAGCTGTAGGTCACCTTTCTTTTTAAAGTGCCCATATTATGAAAAAATCTCTTCTTCTGTGATTTGGGGTGTTATTTTGTGTCTCTGGTGCTTCCACACGCATACAAACTTTGAAAAAAATCTATCCATGCTGTTCTGAGTGAGATACGGTTTCTGAATGTGTCCTGCCTTCAGTCTCTGGGTGAGCTGGTCAAAATCTGCACGGCTTGTTACGTAACTAGCCGAAACGACGGGCTAAACACAACCGTTAGCATGTTAGCACTAGCGTTAGCATGCTAGCTCGTTCTCAATGGCAAAGCACTGCTACAACACACAAGTTCACCATAATCTCCAAAAGAAGTACTTCCATGTGCGCCCTCCTTTAGAAGAAGTCTCCCGGCTAATCCTGCCTTGTAACTGACCAAAGTTGGAGAAACAACCTTTCTTTTACTGTCTATGGAGCTAACTGACATGATCTACCATCTGAGCTACTGAGCATGTGCAGAGTGGAATCAAAGAAAGAAGAAGAAAAGATTCACTCTGTAGCTAAAACAGAGACCTGAACACAAGGTGAAAAGAGGAGCTGCAGCAGTGAGAGAGAGATGTGCTGCACAACAACAATATATTAAACCATGTAAACATATTCTGGTACAACCTTAAAATACAATTATGGACCTGAAAATGAGCATAATATGGCATCTTTACTACTGTCTTTTGTTAACTTTGTGAATATGATTTTTGTATTTAGTAAGTAAGTAAACGTTATTTATATAGCACCTTTCACAGACATGGGGAGTCACAAAGTGCTTTACAGTAAAAACAACAACACATAAAAATAAATAAAAACAACACTTAAAATACAGAACCATAAGGCTAAGTAAAAGCTTGTCTAAAAAGATGTGTCTTCAGGTGTTTTTTAAAAATGTCCACAGAATCCAAGGTTCTCAAGGTTAAAGGGAGAGCGTTCCAGAGCCTTGGAGCCGCCACAGAAAAGGCTTGATCACCTCTTGTTTTAAAAACGTGTTCTGGGAACAGTTAAAAGGTCTTGACCTGAAGACCTCAGAAAGCGATCAGAGGAGTGTGCGTGCAATAGATCTGGATGTATGAGGGAGCTTGGCCATGCAAGGCTCTGTAGGTAATTCAAATTTTAAAATGCACTCTAAAACCAATCGGTAGCCAATGAAGAGCCTTAAGCACAGGAGTAATGTGCGATCTCCTGCCGGTCTTAGACAAAAGTCTTGCTGCTGCATTCTGTACAAGTTGCAATTTGTTCATGGATGATTTGTTTAAACAAGTGTACAGTACATTGCAGTAACCCAAACGTGAAGAAATAAAAGCATAAACAAGCATCTCCATCTCTGTTTTGGAAACCACTGATCTAATCGTAGCAATATTCCTGAGATGGAAAAAACAGGAACGAACCACAGATTTCACATGAATGTTAAAACACATAGATTTGTCAAAAATGACACCAAGATTTCGCACAACATTACAGTCAGATAATGATATAGCCCCAATGGCCTGCCTAATCTTAGGGGTGATGTTGTCAGAGGCAAAGATCATCACCTCAGTTTTGTCTGCATTTAGTTGCAAAAGATTGTCAGCCATCCACTTGTTAATGGAGGCTAAACAATTGTGCAATAAGGATAGTTTGTCCAACCTATCAGGGCTAAAAGATAAATATAATTGGATGTCATCTGCATAGCAATGGTAAGATATTTCTTTAAAACTACCAATAATCTTTCCAAGAAGAAGCATATACAGACTGAATAGCAGGGGGCCGAGCACAGAACCTTGGGGCACACCACAAGACAGAGGAGCAGAGTCTGACATATGTTCCTACTGACACAGAAAAGCTCCTGTCTGAAAGATAGGAAAACCAATCCAGAGCTGATCCAGTGATGCCCACAGTTGTTTTCACTCTATTAATCAGAGTGCAATGATCAACAGTGTCAAACGCTGCACTGAGATCTAGTAGGACCAGCACAGAACATTTACCCGCATCAGCAGCCATCAAAATATCATTAGAGACCTTAAGAAGGGTAGTCTCAGTTGAATGGTTTTTACGAAATCCAGACTGAAACTTATCAAAGATGTTATGGGAATCCAAAACATTATTTAGCTGGTTCGCAACAACCTTTTCTAAAATGTTCGAAATAAAAGGCAATTTAGAAATAGGCCTATAGTTTTTAAACGAAGCTGAATCTAGAGTGTTCTTTTTCAAGATAGGCTGAACAACAGCATGCTTAAAACAGCTAGGGACCTGGCCCAGCTGAAGAGATACGTTTAAAATTGAAACCAAACATGGGCCAAGAAGATGTATGGTTTTTAAAAGCAAAGATGTGGGTATAATATCTCCAGGGCTTTGGGAAGGTTTCATCGAGCCCACTAGCTTAATTATGTCATTCAGGGAGATGGGGCAAAAGGATTCCATTATTGAAGGTCTCTGGTGTGTAACTATATGGGGGTTTACTGATGGTACAATGCCTGCCCTGACAGCTCTAACCTTGTCCACAAAATGAGACAAACAATGGTGGCAGTCAACATTTGAGAACACAGGGACAATTCATTCAGCAGGGGAAACAATGTTGTTAATAGTCTCAAACAGAGCTTTATGATTGTTTTTACAGGCAGATATCAGATTAGTAAAATAAGAGGCTCTAGCATCCTTGATCATTTCATTTAGGTCAATTAAGAGCTCTTTAAGATGGAGGCGATGGACTTGAAGCTGAGTCGCTTTCCATAAACGCTCAGTTTTCCGACAGACACGCCTCAAGCTGCGAATGGCGTCATTCATCCACGGAGATGTATTAACAGAGGGAAGTTCTCTAATTTTAAGAGGCGCCACTTTGTTCAACAGCATGGTGCAATGATCATTAAACACCTGTGCACAAGCGTCCACGTGGTTGAAATAAAAACCGAGCTTGAGTCAAATGCGGCTGAAAATTTCTCAACAGTAAGCTGGTTAATCAGACGTGAGCGGCACGTTCGTTTAGCAGGCAGAGGATCCTCCTTACAAACAAGATCAAATAAGATGCATTTATGATCACTAACAAATACATCTTCAATGCAAACATTATTAATGTTTAACCCATGAGAAAAAATAAGATCAAGCGTATGTCCCTTGCTGTGCGTAGCACCAGAGACATGTTGAGCAAAATTAAAAGATTCAGTGATATTTACAAATTCAAGAGCATTTTTGCAAGTATCATCATCCACATGAATATTAAAATCGCCATTTAATCTGCTTTAGACTAATTGTTTTAATTCTGTATTTGTTTTTATTTCTGTATTAACTGCTTTTAATTTGTTTTTAATTTGTATTAACTTTTAACTGTGTTTTAATGTTTTATGTAAAGCACTTTGAATTGCATTGCTGCTGAAAATGTGCTATACAAATAAAATTGCCTTGCCTTTCAAACGTATCCAGTACTTTACTAGGATCTTCTTTCTCACATATCCGTTGTGAACTTCACGCTGCGTTGCTTTATTCTGCTTTCACAACTCAAATTGTTAACAAAACCACCCAGAGAGGTACGGTGGCTGAGAATAGACATTATGAGTAAAGCCACATTTCTGAATAGCGATCCTAGTGCCACACCAGTACATTACAACGGGTGTTCAAATAATCTATAATAACCTTGATTCAAGTCAACTGGTTATTTTTAGGTTGTTTCTTTTGAACATTTTGTAAATATAATGTACAACCCCAAATCAGAAAAAGTTGGGACAGTATGGAAAACACAAATAAAAAAATAAAGTAGTGATTTCTAAATGTACTTTGACTTGTATTTCATTGCAGACAATACAACAGCACATAATTTAATGTGTTCCTCATGATTTTTGATGTTTTTGTTTCAAAAAAACAAAATTCCTATTTTGGTTCTTGCAACACATTTCAAAAAAAGTTGGAACAGTAAAGCATTTACCACTTTGTAATGTTGCCATTCCTTTTCACAACACTTAAAAGACATTTAGGGACTGAAGACACCAAGTGATGAAGTGTTTCAGGTGTAATTTTGTCCCATTCTTGCTGCAAACAAGTCTTAAGGTGGGCAACAGTACGGGGTCTTCGTTGTCGCATTTTGCGCTTCAAAATGCGCCACACATTCTCTATTGGAGACAGGTCTGGACTGCAGGCAGGCCAGTCAAGTACCCGTATCCTCTTCCTCCGCAGCCAGGACTTTGTAATGTGTGCAGAATGTGGTTTTGCATTATCTTGTTGAAATATGCATGGACGTCCCTGGAAAAGATGTCTTCTTGAAGGCAGCATATTGTGCTCCAAAATCTCTATGTACTTTTCAGCATTAATGGTGCCATCACAGAAGTGCAAGTTACCTTCACCAAGGGCACTGACACAACCCCATACCATGACAGACCCTGGCTTTTGGACTTGTTGCTGGTAACAGTCTGGATGGTCCTTTTCTTCTTTGGTCCGGAGCACACGGCGTCCATTTCTCCCAAACAATACCTGAAATACTGATTAATCTGACCACAGTACACGTTTCCACTGTGTGATGGTCCATCCCAGATGCCTCTGAGCCCAGAGAAGTCGACGGCGCTTCTGGACACTGTTAACATAGGGCTTCCTTTTGGCACAGTACAGTTTTAACTGGCATTTGTGGCTGTAACTACGTATTGTGGTACTTGACAAAGGTTTGCCAAAGTAGTCTTGAGCCCATGTGGTGATATCGCTTATAGATGAATGACGATTCTTGATGCAGTGCCGCCTGAGGGATCGGAGATCAAGGTTGTTCAGCTTAGGCTTGCGCCCTTGTCCTTTACGCACTGAAATTCCTCCTCATTCCTTGAATCT